>KQ962166.1:51044-100592 GCA_001563735.1 Leucoagaricus sp. SymC.cos | reverse complement strand
ACAGGACGATGTCAAGTCCATCTTCCCCTCCTCCTCGCTGCCATCGAACAACCCAACCTCACCCCTACGGTCGCTCTTGACAATCTATGCGAAATGGAACAACTGGACCAAATTTTCATACCAGAAGTCGATATGATGATTATTCCCCCGATCCCCTCAACGTCGACCCTTACACCGACTTCGACCTAGTGGCTGATTACAACATTGATGGAGAAGGATGCTTCAATCGTTAATGAGATTGATATGGAGATCAATCCTTATGAAAGGGATAATGTTATGATCAGCAGAACTTTGTTCCCATATTTGGATGGTGACATCATTTTTGATCCGGACTCCTTTATTTATCCTTCTGACAATTCTATATTCGACCCTTACTTCCCAGCATGATCCGAGTTCTATATTTGACAGACTATTTCTGGATATGCAGTATGTTGCCACATTTCTCTGTCTCCCCACTATAGTGCTCACCAGTGTTCCCTAGCACTCTCCTCCATCTTGGACCTTAGTGTAATCCTACCTTCACCTTAGACCCAGTGACTGTCTATAGTTGGTAGTGTTACTTTTGTATATAAAAGCCAATGTAGTAGTAGGTATAACTCCCAAGTTATATACTAGTTTATATTGTGCATAAACCTCTTGTGTGATAACTAGTTGAGCTCTTATCAGTTGCTCTCTTAAACTCTGCTTGTGTTTGCTCGTGTATAAGTGTTATACAGTACACGTTAACCTTTGCATGTTACATCCTGCTCTAGGCTAGACCTTTGTCACTAGAGTGTGTGGTAAGGCCCGCCGATTCTTCCAGATAGGCCGGATAGCAATAACACTGTTTCTCCTGATGATGAACTAGGTGGGGGAGAGTTCTTTCTACATTCTCTGGCTTCTTTCCTTTGTTTGGAGGTGGGGGGATATGGAGCTCCTGGGGAAGTGGGGCATGTAAGCAATAGGGATAGGGGTCGAGGTGGTATTGTGAGGCAAGACATGCAGCGTCATGGTGTTTGATGAAGTTATTAGAGGTGGAGGTTGAAGTAGTTGTCCAAGAAGATGAGGAGGAGTTGGAATGGGTATAGAAGGGAACAGTGTAAAAATAGTGAAATGCAAAGAAATGAATTCAGTTTGGATATAAGTCAGTGACCTCAGTTTGACTTCTTCTACAGTGGCATGCAGGGCTTGTAGGATGACAGGGACTTAGCAGAGGTGTGTTGGATTTAAACTCTTGTTATCATCCTGAACTAGATGGTCATTGTTAAAGGTTGGATGGACCCTCTTGTATGGTGGCAAGGAATAAGTGTGGAGAGTCTAGCGACAGTGGCATAGAGTCCACTTGTGATTGGGAGCCTAGCAATAGAGCATAGAGCCAATTGGTACAGGGAGCCTAACAATAGAGTGTAGAGCCTGCAATATAGGGTTGCCTAGCAATGAAGCATAGAGCCCTATGGAATTGAAGAATACGATGCACACAAAGGTTTGCAAAGGAAGTTATATACTTATGTTATTGCTACCCAGCCTATCTGGAAGAATCGGCGGGCCTTACCACACACTCCAGTGACAAGGGTCTAGCCTAGAGCAGGATGTAACATGCAAAGGTTAATGTGCACTGTATAACGCTTATACACAAGCAAACACAAGCAGAGTTTAAGAGAGTGACTGTTAAGAGCTCAACTAGTTATCATGCAAGAGGTTTATGCACAATATAAACTAGTATATAACTTGGGAGTTATACCTACTACTACATCGTCTTTATATACAAAAGTAATACTACCAACTATAGACAATCACTGGGCCTAAGGTGAAGATAGGATTATGCTAAGATCCAAGGTGAGGGAGAGTGCTGGGGAACACTACCGAGTGCTACAATAAGTAGATGAGGAAATGTAGCGACATACTACATATCTGGAAATATCCTGATAAATATAGAACTTGGATCACACTGGGAAGTAGGGGTCAAATATAGGATCATCAGAAGGATAGATAAATAAATCTGGATCAAAGATGATGTCACTGTCCATATATGGGAATGAAGTTCTGCTGATCATAACATACATGTGCTGGTCATTTGACTACTTCAATGTGTGCATGTTCAGTGATATCTGCTGACCACTGAATAGCAGCACTATTAGCAAAAATGTTGGGAACAACACTTTGCAAAAATTTGAGCTTTAGAATGTACCAATTATCAATAACTCCATTGGTACCAAGCCAACCACCAGCTTCAATAATTGAATGCTTGTTCTGATGGAATGTGAGAAGCACTTTCTTGATCTTGAAGAGAATAGCTGTAGAGGGAGCTAGGGACTGTGCTAGATAGTGGAAGTTGAGAAGTGATTGAATAGCAATCAAAAAGGGGGTTGGGACTGTACCAGCAATTACTGGAATGATATACTTCTGAATCTCCCTGTAATCATGGCCTGTAACCTGTTTCAGGTTAGAAATTCCACCAAAGAAATGCTTGATTCCTATGTGAGGTTGCAAGATGGGAAATTAGAAGTCAAGTTCCTTGCTACCAATCACATTGATACACCAGCATAGATCATGGTCCCAGAACATTTTGTGCCAATAATGCAAAAGCTCTGGTGTCAGAAAAATTGGAGGATGAGCAAATGCCCAATCTCTCCAAAATAGATAGTGAACACCATTGAGTCTCTCCTGAGATGCAGCTTTGTGATAAGACTCCAGCTCTCAAGGATTTGTTGACTCTTCAAAATTGGCTAATTTTACAAGAGTCTCATTTCCAAGCCTGAGTGGATGTTGAAAGTCATCACCAAACTGCAGATATGTAGCAGTAGTGACAGAGGATGTTTTTTCCCCAACTTCTACAATAAGGGCAGATTTAGGAGTATCTACAATATATGCAGCTATTAGTGTGAAGTACCACTGCAGAATTCCTACTGAAAGCTGTCCAATTTTAGCAGCATTTTTGAGTGGGTCCAATAGACATTCATAGAAAAGTCAGTTTTCAAGAAGGCTATAAATATGACAAGGTTGATTGATATAGTAGAGAATGGGAATGAGAGCAATGAGATAGTATAAATAGTTTGAGGCCTTGTTCTGAAAGTCCATATGCAGATTAGCACAGCTCATTAAAAGTGGATGAGTAACTCTGCCACCAGTCATGTTAGTAATATTGGTTTTATCTGAAGAGAGAATTGTTTCAATGAGAGTAGCACCAGGTGGAAGTTGGTCCTATAGAAAATTTATTATTTGTAAGTCAGATTAAAAACTATAATATCTGTTACGGGTGCTTATCGGCAGGACCTCATTCCCAGAGGGCAATGAGCACCTATCCCTATGGGTCAGCAGTTCTTCGTCGCAAACAATACTTACATTTTCCCAAAGGGAAGCTGACTACACAAGTCCTATTCTGAAGGGACTGAGGGGAGACAACTCTCCAGCCTTCTCCGTACCCTTGCATTTCAATATTCCCGATATTGATCTGATACTCATCCATTTCAGTCCAGAATGGGTGTGACCATCATTCCGTCCTACTATGAGTCATGAGGCAAGAATAAGATTATTTACTCACAGGAGAGAATAATGTCTCTCAGAGAACGTTATGTGTGAGGTTAACTTGTGGGTAGCTCCGTAATACAGGGGTTCTTCTTCTGACAGTAAATCAATCAGTGAAGGCATGAGAGACGTCTCACTAAGGTAAAGCGTCTTAGGAGTAGTGTAGACGAGTAACCAAAGAGGATGGAAGCTAAGCTTCCATGAGAGCACCTCTTCGCTATATATACATTCTATCTAGATACATACAGATTCTTTTTCTATCTATATGAGGTAATAGAAGTCTATCTAGTGAAGTTCCTCGTACATGAGGTATAAGCAAAGTTCGCACATGAACTATACTACATGTCTGTGGTCCAATAGTAAAGGTAGAAGAGAAAATGTTCAAGGGGGAGGAGAGGAATGAGGGGAGGAGACATACATACGGGATCATAATCTAATAATACATTCACTAATTAGACGTCAAAGTTGAGAAGTCCGAAGTTTACGTCTACTAGGGTAATGGATCATAAAACTATAAAAGTCAATCAAGAGAAGTCATAACTAATAATACATTTGCTGATGAGGACTTGGGAATTAAGAAGGTTGATCATCAGGGTAATCAAATGGAAGGTGACATAGGGGTGAGATAATAGAAGCATACATGATAGTCATGTTTCCTACATAGGATCTGGAGAAGTAGTGTAGCGGGAGCAGTCATATCCCATAGTGTCAGTCTTCGGGGACATGCTTCGGCTTCATGTGATACTATGCACTGATTCACTAGTGTTGGTGGAGTAATCCATGGAATCCTCGGTGGGAAGTGGAGGAGGAATCAGTTGAGGTGGAGATGCTGAGGTGTCTGCATATGATAGGGTCGGCAAGAGTGGCAGCGTGGTCATGTCAGATTTCATCGCATCTAGAGCGATCTGGATGTTTGGAGTCATATGTCCACTCTGATAACTTCCTGTCAGGAGTTGTCATACAAGGACTTGCATAAGCATGTGTCCTTGGAAATCCATATATGGATGACACCATAACATAGGCATGTCATCAATAATCTTCCATCCGTTCATGACTACGTCAGGTGATCGATTCTTGAGTGTACATATGTATTCTCCATTCAAGGTATATCGTCTGAAGGGAGGATTGTTGTAAGCATCAAAGATGACAGGATCGAGATAAGGCTTCTCTGGTAATTCTTCTGGTAAGGGGGCCAGGATCCTTAGTATCTCGTCGTCTTCTCCTGTAGTTTCTTGAATGTTCCAGCGATAGAAATTCGTATAAAGCATCGAGTCATCGATGAGCTTCTGGGCCATTACATTATCCCCTTCATCTAAGGTTCTTTCCAAGATACCTTTCAAATGTAGGGCCTTCGCATCATTAAGGAGAGCAGTGGTGATGTTGGGTTCGGGGTGATAAAGTTGTTTTGTCGTGAGTTGGTAATGGTCAGAATGAGCATGGGGAAGTGGTGGTAGTATGGCATAAATATTTGTGTTTTCTCCAGTTCCATAAGGTATGGGTCCTATGATCGTGGTTTTTGCATTATATCGTATTCCTGTTAATATATTCTCCAGTTCTTCTGTGTCAGACACTTCCGATATTCTTGTAGGGGTAGTCGTCATAGTTGGTGTCATAACCGTTGTAGGTGGGTGAAGGATATCTTGATAAATGGCTGAAAGGACGGGTTTGTATGGTTCCTTCTTCATCACGATCAGGAGTTGAAAGTCTTTCTTCATGATTGCAGGGGCGTCAGCGGCCATGCCTGTGATTCCTATGTTGGCTCATGTCCAATTCTCTTCAAGCATTGTTAGTGTGTCGATAGGCAGCTGGAGGTGATTGGGCTCTAATTCCTTGTGGAGTAGGGCGTTGTATCTCAGGTACTCGATGTTGAGTTTCTCAGTGATTTTCCCGGCCATCAACAGGGTGTAGAGTGGTCCTGAAGGCCATGTTGGGTATTTGAGAGCTTCTTGGGCAGTTTTCTCAAGTACTTCATTGGATGTTGTTTTGAGGAAGAGCAGAGGAGGGTGATGATTGATCCACAGTATCATGTCGTTCTCAGTGCATCGATCTTTGAGAGTTCGCATGCATTGGGTGAAGGTGATGCACATGTGATGGGTCATTGATTCGCTAGTCATCTTGTTTTCTTTGTCGAGTGTGGTAAGTCGTCTGTCACCATTGGGAATCAATAATTTGATGATGTGGAGGGTTTTTTGAATAGTGAGGAGGGAGATCCACGTTTTGAGATTTGATTGCACCTCCTTGTGGGTTTCTTCTGCCATTGAGAAGTGGTGGTCGAGTTTCTTGTATAATTCCTGTAGAGAGCACGGGAGCTCTTGGAGGGCAGGGAATTGCAAAAGTTGCTGTAAAGTGATTTCCATCTTGTGAGCTGAGGTGAGTGCTGTTTGACAGTTGGCCCATAGAAATTCCAACGTGAGTAAACCGTATCGCCTTTTGTAAATTCTCGGTGAGGTGAAGGCTAGTAAGACTTTGTCGAGCTTGGTTGGCTTGGTATGCATAGCAGAGTAGCATTCGCACATAATGTATGCTAGAAGCAACTGTCGTCCTGTAGTAGTTGACACTTGCAAGTGTTGCAGGAGTGTTTCGTAGATTGTCATCCTCAAGGGGCAAACTATCCCATTTAAGTTGTGATAGGGAATAGTTGAGGGATCGATCCAGAATTGTGGCATTTCTGGCAAGGGAGAGAGCCTGGACTGGGTTCCCATCAACTGTGAAAGAGGTGTATTCTCCATTTCGATTGATGAAAAAGTTGGGGAGGGGTCGGAGAGTAGAAAGTCGAGGTGTTGGCACAGAAGATTGTGTGGAAGGAGTTGCCAGCATTGATAAGGCCAGTGTACTAGAGTGGTGTATGTTCTCGCTGTCTTGACTTTGTGGAATCGAATCCGATGTTTCAGGAGGAGGAGTATTATGAGAATGATGAGTAATAATTTCAAGTAGGTAATTGAGTCGTTCGGTGTCGGGTACAGTATGGGTGATATTATCAGTTGGTTCAGGAGTTGGGGGCATGTCTAGGGAAGTCGATGTAGGCATTTATATCATCGTAGGATGTCTGTTGCCTTTTCCAGGTTTTCTGATGGTTCCCAGGTGTTTTCCGATGTCAGATAGCCTTCCCATTTCACGAAATAGTGGAACCTATTCCTGATTAGTTTATGATTCACAATCACTTCTACCTCATAGGTTTCTTCTCCTTCATCCAAGTCAGGTGGTGGTCTCTTGTGATGTCGTCCATACAGAAAATTTTCTGTGTGTGGGATTAGAAGAGAGGCATGGAAGGTGTTGTGTATCTTCCATTGAGGAGGAAGTCATAACTTGAATACCAATGGGGACTTCTTGTCGATGATCTCAAAAGGTCCTTCTCGTTTTGGCATAAGTTTTCGGTATTTTTGATATAGGGGTAGGTTCTTGTTGTTCAACCAAACCTTCTGTCCTATTTCGAACTTAGGGAGGCACAGATGACTAGTCTTCTTCATCATCTGTTGTCGCACATGATTGTGTGCTGAGAGGGCTCGGTTTCTGGCAGCTATTAGATTCTTGGCTCAGGAATCGGCGTTGGGGTTATTGGTTCAGCCTTCTTTCCAGGGAAGTGATTTAGGTCGCTCGCCTTGATAAAGTTCAAAGGGCGTTTCCTTTCTTCCGGAGTGTGGTTGATCATTATGAATGTACTCATAGATAGCAAGATATTTGCTCCATTTGCTTGGGTCATTGGCTGTGAATATAGCAAGGTATGTTTCAATTTCTTGATTGAATTGTTCCGTTGTTCCATCTGTCTGCAGATGATATGCAGTAGAGAAGGTGGGTTGGATATGGAGGGCTTTGTAAAGGGCGCGCATAGACTTGGATGCGAATCTAGGGTCGCAATCGCTAATGACCTTATCGGGTAATCCGAATCTTCTGAAGAGATGGTCAATTAATAGTTGAGCGATCTGAGATGATGTAGCCGTTTTCGTTGTAGGGACTAAAATTATCCCCTTCATTAAGCCATGGTCCACAATGGCTAAAATACTATCGTATCCATGGGATTTCAGAAGATCAGTGATAAGATCCATCAAGATCTGGGAGAAGGGTCGTGTCCTTGTGGGTCCTTTGATAGGTTGTAATGGCGGGTGGTTGGGTCATCATATGATCTTGTGCGCTTGGCATTCCCTGCATCCTTTAATGTATTCGATTATGTAGTCTCACATATGAGGTCAGTAGGCATGGAGCTGTAGTTTTCTAAGCGTTTTGGCTTGTCCAGAGTGTCCTGCAGTAGGATGATCGTGGCATGCCTGTAATAGGTGTTGTCGTATATCTGTGTCATTAGGTATAATGGGTATTCCATTTCTGCAGGGTATATCTGTTACAGGGGTATCCCATTCCTTTACCTCGATCAAGTCACTTGTATCCTTGATTTGTTGTAGTAATTTGTTGTCTAGGATATTGATAAACTCGTTGTTGAGTAGCATAGTTTTTTGTTTGTCTTGACCTGTGGGTGCTAAATTGGGTCATCTAGAAAGTGCCTCGGCTGTGACATTCTTCTTTCCAGGGATATGTTGTAATTTCAACATCAGTTTATACTCTTCTAGAGTTGCATGCCATCGTTGTTGACATGGATTGAGGTCTTGAGGTTTTCTCCATTGAGTGAGGTTCTCGTGGTCAGTCCAGACTATAACTAGATGTCGTGCTCCTAGGAGATGGTGTTGCCAGATTTTCACAGCGTGAATAATTGCGAGTAATTCTTGCTCCGAGCAGTGATAGTTCCATTCACTAGGTGTGAAGGATTGAGAGTGAAAGGCAATGGGTTGTCATCATCCTGCGGCGTTCTTTTGGTACAGAACGGCTCCTGAGGCATAAGCCGATGCATTGGTTTCTACTTTGTAAGGAAGGTCTGGGTTGGCTTTTGCTAGGACAGGTTTTTCATTAAACATGGCTTTCATTTCTTGAAAGGCTTTATCGTGCTCCATCGTCCATTTGAATGTCATGTTAGTAGACATGAGGCAGTTAAGGGGTGCAGCAATTTTAGAGTAATTGTGTACGAATTGTCAATAGAAGTTGCAAAAACCTATAAATTTGCGTACTTCTCGTGTCATTGTAGGTGTTGGCCATTCCATTATTCCTTTCAATTTTACATGGTCCATTTTGATTGTTGAAGGAGTGATCATGGCACCAAGGTATTTGATTCATTGCTTTTTGAATTTGCATTTCGATGGCTTCAAGTAGAGGTCGTGTTTTTGGAGGACTTCTAACACTTGTAGTGTGAGTCATTTAAGTTCTTCTTTCATGGTGGCATGGATAAGGATGTCATCCATATAGATGAGAACTCCTTTCGCACAGATGAGAGGTTTAAAGATTTCGTCCATCATCATCTGAAAGGTGGCTGGTGAATTACACATGCCGAAGAACATTACCGTGGGTTCATATAATCCTCTAGGCGTTCTGAAGGTGGTTTTCCATATGTCAGGGGAATGAATGTGAATATTGTTGTATCCACTTCAAATATCCATCTTTGTAAAATAGTTCAATCCTTCGAGTTGGTCAAACAGAGTGGCGATATTCGGAAGGGGGTAGGTGTTCTTCTTCATGTGTTCGTTAAGGTATCTGTAATCTTGACACAGTTGAAGTTTTCTGGCTTTCTTCAATACAAAGAAAAATGGTGAGGCCATAGGCAATTTTGAGGGTTGTATATATCCTTTCGAGAAATTCTCGTCAAGGAATTTATCGAGTTCTTCAAGTTCCTTCAGAGCAAGTTTGTAATTCGGGAATGGTTTCACTTCAAACATAGGTAGTAACTCGATTTTATGGTTCCATTTTCAATCAGAAGGGAATCAACTGGCTTTCTTCTCAGAAAATACGTCGAGGTATTGATGATAGTTGAGAGGTACGATTTTTTGAGGGTCATCAGATCTCTTGTCACCATATTTCTGGGCTAACAATTGAGACGTGTTAGTCTTGACATTTAATTTGTCCTCGTCATCGTCCATTTGATTGACGTAGTCATATCCTTCAGAGATCTGGTCACATATCTTGTCATAAATCGATTGTCAGTTGAGAGAGATTGTCTTGTTTTTCCAGTCAATGTCGGGATTTGTGGTTTGTAACCATGGGGTTCCTAGGATAAGTCATGGTTGTCCTAGTCCTGTTACTGTAGCTTTAATCGTTTGGTTTTGTCCATCTGTTGTGAATTCGATTTCGACATAATTGTTGGCTTGATTTGTTGATCTGTCTGTGTTTCGAATTTTTGTTGTTTTTGGCAATGGTCTAGAGGATAATCTCCATTGTCATACCAATTCAGGGTCAATGAAGTTGTTGCTGGCTCCAGAGTCAATTAAGGCAGTGAAAAGAGTGTCAGGGTTGGAGGGAGGATGAATAGTTATAGGAAGGTGAAATAGTTGTTTTTCATTTGTGAGATTCACTTGATTTAGCTCTTCCGGAATTCTCGGGTTCTTGCTTCCTAATTCCATTTCGTAAAATTTGGCTTTTCGTTCCGTGATTCTTCTATTTCCTCATCACTTGTTTCTTCAGCATTGAAGATCCGATGTTGTCCTAGATGTTGAGGCCTTTTCCCTTTCCCTTTGTCTTTCTTTGGTTTAAAAGATCGTTGTTTCATTCCTTTCAGGTTTCGTTTTCGAAGTTTCTTGTTGAAAGGGCAGTCGGCAGCGAAATGTTGTCCTTCTTTGCAGAGGAAGCATTTTCCTTTGGCTCTGAGTTTCACGTAATCTTCAGTAAGAAGGGAGTTGAGTTCTTCTTCAACTCTTTCAGCGATGTATTGTTCGATGTTGCTGTTGTCGCTTTTGCTTTCTGAGTTGCTTTCTTCATATTCGCTGGACTCTTCTTCTTTGTGTCGAGCGTAATTGAGTTGTTCGAGTAAGTCGACGTCCATGGGACTGTATCCTGGGGCTTCAGTGATCTTTCGAGTTGATGTATAAGGTCGATAGTTCATTTTTGAATGGTGCTTTGTAGAACTTTTCCGCATGCAATGAGGGCGTTCTCTTCATGGTCGATGATCTCTTGAAGAGCGAACATATGGTTGAAGGTACTCCATTCCTGCCACTTGTCTGGCAGCGATGTAGAAGTTGTCAATAGAGGATTGGTTGGGGTTCTGGTTTTGGACTCTTGTATAGTAATGTGGGTCCAATCCTTGGAGGAAGAAGACGATTCGTGTGTTAACATCGGTAAGTCTGGAAATAGCGAGTTTGTTCTTGAATTGATTGATATATTCTTCAATCGGTCTTCCATTCTGTCATGTGGTTTGGAGTCAGTGGATTCCTCGGAGGTTATTGCTAATATGTTTGAATGATGTATCGAGCACAGTATTGAAGTCGGTGATGGATCCTGGGTTGAGGACGTTGTTAGTCATCTTGTCCTTGATAAAGGCTCATTTCCACTCTGTCACAGGTCCTTCCATAGTAAGTAGGGTGTAGTAGATTTTCTTCACATCGGTATTGTAAGTGTTGGGTTGAGCAATAAAGAAGAGGTCGAGGTCAGATTTCCATCATTCGTAATCATCAGTATTTCCTGTGAAGGCTCAGGGTTTTGAGACTTTAGGGTCACACATGGTTTGCTGAGTTGCCATTTGTTGTCTTTGGGAGGTGTTGGCAGTAACGGTGTTTCATACAAGTGCAGAGTTGTCGTGAAGCTCGGGGAGTATAGGGTCGGGAGATGAGGATATCTGTTGAGGGCTTCTGTGCTCGTCAAAGGAGAGAGTTTGAGGTGATTGTCTTGGTGTATTTTCTCGGGTTGGGGCAAAGTCGAGAGGGAGCATAAAAGGCTCTGGTCAGGTTTCACTGTTTCTTGAGTCTCGTTGTCATTGTTGTTCCAATAAGAGGAGTCTTGTGTCAGGGTCAAGTCAGTTTCAGAATTTGAGGTTTTCATTTTCAATATGGACTGATCTTGTTTCTTCTGTTTCAATTTGCGTATGAGGTCATTCAGTATCTCAGAGTTGACTTCAATTTTCTTCTGCAGTGTTGTCTGCTCTATCTCTATCTCTTCTTCTTCTTTGTCTTTCTCGTTGTCCAGTTTGTCGTTCGGAAATTGTTGTTTATCTATTTTTGAGGTCGTTAGTTGTCATGAATATTCATAGTCATTGATCGTTGCGATTTGTATCAGTTATTATCAGTCATTTCACTCATAAGGATAATGAGAGTGGTTGTTTTGTCTATTTGTTTAATTGATCTGGACCAGTTATTTCTGCGGCTCAGGTATGTTTATTTTAATTCGAGTTTTCCTTCTCAAATCCTATATTTCAAGGTCCAATAAGTAATGCCTTGGTTTACTTATCTTCTCAGTAGTTATACGTCCACTGGAGATGACAGAGTCTTCTAAGAGTGCTCAAGTAAAGGACTCAATTTCGAGGATTGATTTTGATCAGTATACATTGATCCATTCAATCGGATGACCTATTCCTTGGATTAGTCAAATATATCAAATACTTGCCTAACCACTCTGGGAGTAGGGGACAGTTCAGTGTCTTTAGACCTGTTTTTCCAAGATGCCCATTCTTACCGTAGAGTGATCAACTCGTGCAGCGCTTAGGCTAATTGATCAGTCACAACCAATTATTACCGTTTGCTTACCTTTCTGCTCCTCAGCCGGTTCAGGAAGGGAGCTTCCATCCTAATGTTACGGGTGCTTATCGGCAGGACCTCATTCCCAGAGGGCAATGAGCGCCTATCCCTATGGGTCAGCAGTTCTTCATCGCAAACAATACTTACATTTTCCCAAAGGGAAGCTGACTACACAAGTCCTATTCTGAAGGGACTGAGGGGAGACAACTCTCCAGCCTTCTCCATACCCTTGCATTTCGATATTCCCAATATCGATCCGATACTCATCCGTTTCGGTCCAGAATGGGTGCGACCATCATTCTGTCCTACTATGAGTCATGAGGCAAGAATAAGATTATTTACTCATGGGAGAGAATAACGTCTCTCAGAGAACGTTATGCGTGAGGTTAACTTGTGGGTAGCTCCGTAATACAGGGGTTCTTCTTCTGACAGTAAATCAATCAGTGAAGGTGTGAGAGACGTCTCACTAAGGTAAAGCATCTTAGGAGTAGTGTAGATGTGTAACCAAAGAGGATGGAAGCTAAGCTTCCATGAGAGCGCCTCTTTGCTATATATACATTCTATCTAGATACATACAGATTCTTTTTCTATCTATATGAGGTAATAGAAGTCTATCTAGTGAAGTTCCTTGTACATGAGGTATAAGCGAAGTTCATGCATGAACTATACTACATGTCCATGGTCCAATAGTAAAGGTAGAAGAGAAAACGTTTGAGGGGGAGGAGAGGAACAAGGGGAGGAGATGTACATATGGGATCATAATCTAATAATACATTCACTAATTAGATGTCAAAGTTGAGAAGTCCGAAGTTTACGTCTACTAGGGTAATGGATCATAAAACTATAAAAGTCAATCAAGAGAAGTCATAACTAATAATACATTTGCTGATGAGGACTCAGGAATTAAGAAGGTTGATCATCAGGGTAATCAAATGGAAGGTGACATAGGGGTGAGATAATAGAAGCATACATGATAGTCATGTTTCCTACATAGGATCTGGAGAAGTAGTGTAGCGGGAGCAGTCATATCCCATAGTGTCAGTCTTCAGGGACATGCTTTGGCTTCATGTGATACTACACGCTGATTCACTGGTGTTGGTGGAGTAATCCATGGAATCCTTGGTGGGAAGTGGAGGAGGAATCGGTTGAGGTGGAGATGCTGAGATGTCTGCATATGATAGGGTTGGCAAGAGTGGCAGTGTGGTCATGTCGGATTTCATTGCATCTAGAGCAATCTGGATGTTTGGAGTCATACGTCCACTCTGATAACTTCCTGTCAGGAGTTATCATACAAGGACTTGCATAAGCACGTATCCTTGGAAATCCATATATGGATGACACCATAATGTAGGCGTGTCATTGATAATCTTCCATCCATTCACGACTACATCAGGTGATCGATTCTTGAGCATACATATGTATTCTCCATTCAAGGTATATCGTCTGAAGGGAGGATTGTTGTAAGCATCAAAGATGACAGGATCGAGATAAGGCTTCTCTGGTAATTCTTCTGGTAAGGGGGCTGGGATCCTTAGTATCTTGTCATCTTCTCCTATAGTTCCTTGAACGTTCCAGCAATAGAAATTCATATAAAGTATTGAGTCATCGATGAGCTTCTGGGCCATTACAATATCTATGCTTACCTGCATTTCCCATGCTCTGTCTCCTAAAAGCCATTCAGTGAATATACACATAGATACATTAGCTGCATTATATAGTTTATATGGTGTAAACTTGACATGGTCTTTGATCAGTAGATTTTGTAGTAAATCTTCCAGGCATTGAAGAAGATTGTGATAGTAAAGATAAAGAGGAGATTCACAAGGCACTCTAGCCTGAAGCTCCTTATATTGCCAACATGGACCTGATGGAAGAATTTCACATCAGCTTTGTAAGTTCTTTGCATTTTTGAATGAGAGAGACAGTGTTTAGATCTATAAGATCTATGTAAATAAAAAGCACCTATTGAAAAGATAAAACCTACCATTTCAAGCTTCAGGAAAGAGTCAATGGCTTCATTGCTCAGATTTGAGCAGAGCAGATATGCTGCAAGCTCCCACTCTGCATAGAAAGCAAATGGGTAAAAAGGCACTGTAGTCTGCTCTGTCACAAAAGCATCATTATTGAAGTTGTCCATGAATATCTTTCCTTACAACCCTTCTTTTCCACATACTACCACCATAGCTGCTCACTATGCTGGTGTACATCCCTCTCTGTAGGGCCCTTGCAGACATTTGTGCTTGCACATCCATACTGTTCAAGGGTTCATGGTGTACATTTGTTATCAGACTGGAATGTAAGGGTTGTCTCTCCATCTACCCCCACTCTCAGGCTTAAGACGGGCTCTCCTCATGCCCTCTCATGATTCATCTGGGTCAGCACACCCACAGGAGGAGGCTGCTGGTTGGTCCTTAGATTCTGGTGGCCTTCCTCTCACTCTTTTCTCTAGTGGGGTTGTGCTTTGCATGCCCTGTCACTCTCTTTGGTGTCAAGTTGAAATTACTCCTCCACCTTTTTCTGCATTGATGGAGGCAGTCTTTGCTCTCTCTACATGGGCTTTGGCCTTCTTCTCTGCTCTTGACTGCAGTTGGTTGAGCATTTCCACTGGCTTGGGTACAACCTGTGTTGTGTACAGGCCATGCATATCACTTGATCACATCTGTGACCTTATTCTGTGGATCAGCTTAGTCAGCTAGCCCTCTCTTGGCTGAGTACCCATGTGTGTGCTTAGTCTTTCCCTTCCTTCTCTCAGGTTGGCTTTCCACTGTGCCCTCCCTTCTGGTCCTGACATCTCCATGTGAGTATAGCTAGGGCCACTCTCAGTGTTCAGTTGAGTTCACTCCTGTGCCTTTCTCTTTCTCTTTTTGTAGAGTTGAGCTTTGCTTCTCTGCTTTATTGCTGGTAGGTTGTGGAAACCCCATGGCCATTTGCATTAGCACCAGCATCTTTTGAGGGAGCTCCATACCTTCTCACTGCTCACTGCCAGATAGTGGAGAGCAACTGACTATCACTGTACTGGTGGACTGTGTCTACACATATGCTATTTCTCTTTGGCAGTTAGGTTGACCTCTTCTTTCATTCCATTATCTAGTACCTCAACTTGGGCCAGTGGCTTATGAGGGGGAAATATTGGATATCGAGTTGCAAAGGATATTTTTATTATAGCTATGCTCTGTCTATGTAGCTGTAGCTTGACAACATGTATTTATCATAGTTCCCAGGCTCTTCTGGGTGCAGACTGCTATTGCACACCACATTATAAATTTGTGATTTTTTTTAAAAAAAAAAAAAAAGTCTTTCCTTAGTCATGGCCTGTATACTTTCCAGATAGGTGAAAGACTTTATGATATATAGTCCCAGAAACTGGCTCAGCTTCTATGTTGTTGGCTTCAAAAGTCTTAGGAAGATTGTCAGTAGGACAAAAGGAGATAGGTGAGTTGAATGACATAGTGGGTGTAAATATGGATGTAGCATGGAATAGATTCCTAAAATGAGCATGACAGGATGAGTGGGGATGATTCATGCAGTGAAGCAGATTTGCTTCAGTAGCAAAGCATTTGCCACAGAAAGGACAATAATGAGAGTCAATAGACATAGTGACTAGTTCTGAAGCCATGAGTAAAATAGATCATTAGACAGACACTTTATATATGTAGGCTCTGCATTCATTATGGGCTCTCCATTGTTCTAGAGACCATTGTTCAGTAATCTATTGTGTTATGTATAATACAGACCCTTCTAGTATTATGTAAATATAATTCAATATCTGCTCCTTGACCTATCAGAACACTTAGAACAGGACTGCACCATAATCTATATCAGCTAACAGCAACTGCCTCTCTTTACCTCTAAGTCTCTCATGTGATCAGTATGAGATGAGAGCTGGGGAATGAACTCCAATAGAGGGACATACAGAAGCATGATCCTTACATTAGAAGACAAATATCCCATACTCCCTTCTGCTCCCTGTAAGCAATATGGTCACCACTTTCTTTGTCCTCTTGAGATGACAAGTAATTTGAGTTGAGGCTTCTGGTAGGTGAAGTTAGATGTCATGACCTCTAAGATGTAGCTTAAAGCATTGGGCTATATCAATATAGTCTTATGCATTGGTGGCATTGGTTGTGAGAGCCAGATAACAAGCCAAAAGAAAAAAGCAATGATAGAGCAAGGTAAATATTGCATCTTCTCCAGAATCAGTCCATGAAAAACCCTGTGACTGTCTGAATATGATAGTGTCACATATAGTTACTCACTGTGTCCCCAAATACTAGGGCTATTTGTTCATTGTAACTGCATATAATAGTAATAGTTAACTATATATGGCTTCACTGTACTGTATCATAGGCCCATATAGGTTCGATCTGATAGAGATGGTCACAGTATGGTGAAGCTGTAGCAGACCTGTGAATGACAGCTGCTGTGGCCATGATACAGCACTATGACATCATTACTCACCATCAACATAACTTTTTTGTATTTCATTCTTGAGGTATGTCAACTGCTCAATGCCAGAGAGTGTATTTTCCTTCCTTGGGATAAACAACATCACATATGATATCACCTTTTCTGATGAATTTAACTATACCAGTTTAACATATAAGCCACATATGCCTTTCATGGATCTAATGATCAGTGGCTCATCAACTGACACTTCTTGATTCAGATGCCTGGTTGTATTGGGTGGCTCACTATATAGTGCAGTCATCACCAAATGATGTAATGACACAAGGCAGCTAGCTTGTCTTCACTATTGACACATCATCTAATTGACCAGTCAGCATGATTATTGATACCACAGTCCCATTCTGCCTTAGGCATGGCTTTGTTGTGGTGGAGATGACAATGCTGGATAGTTATGTAGTGCAATTATATGTATATTCTGCTCCTGTCTAGATCAAATGTATTTGAGTGACTGACATGGATTGTGATTCTTTAATTCTAGTGGGCTGGATCATGTAGTACATTGATGCAGTGAGTGCAGATTTGGTATCCAAAGAGCCCAGTCTTGGCACTGACATTAGTTTGAGTTTATCTTTTGGTGTTTTCAGTTAGTCTTTAACTTGCTCAGTGTTCTTTTTTCATTTACCTTGTTATTCTCTCTTTTCTATTGTTTCATAGCCAACAAGATAGCCAGTGGAGTGTCAGTCCCTACATCCATTTTTGTAGATTATGTCCACTATTATGAGCAGAAGATTGATCCTGCAGTGTTGAGGTTGGTATGTGATGCTCAATGAACAGAGAGTCAAACTGTAATGCTTGACCTGTTGAATCATAAGTCATATCTATGATTGTCCAGATGTGTGAGACTCATGAGTGATTGCACAGTCCTTTGGTAGTACTGACTCTCCAAAAACTCTTGTTCCTAATCAACTCTCTTTTCCACTCATCACTAATTATGTCCTATCCTTATCTCCTGAATGTTATCTATGATGTCCTTGCTATGCATCATATCACAACTCAGATACTCCTGCATATCCATAATCATCCCATCCTTGCTATTGATGTCCATCTAATTGTTCATTTTTATAATGGGTCTTTTATCTCTATAACTTATCTTATTCTCTGGACATGATACTTTCTCACCTTAAACCAATGGAGTCATAGTACAAAACTGACATTTGCATACCCAAGCTTCTTTTACCAGAACTTCAAAGTTGACTCTCTAAGATAGGGCCAGTCATGATTCACCTCTTGTTCATTCAAATTCTCCTTTATGTTATGGTGATGCTGGATTATTTATAATCAAGCACATTATGTCATCCTCTACAGGAAGTGTAACAGAGGAGACTTTTCATGTTAGTGAGTTCAGGCTTATGTCAGCAATACCAGGCTGGCATAATAGAACCTGTGTGTACTCAATACTCAATAGACTAAGCAAGTCTATTGAACTATCAAGGGTCCACTAATGACTCAAGAGGTTCTTCACCAAGAGTATTAAGTACAGTGATAGAATACTCAAGATCAAAGTATTCTATCAAGAGTGACTTTAAGACTAAAGTGAGTATGTCTCAGAGAGACTCAAGATCACACTTAGTTTGGATTTCAAGAGACTCTATTCTCGAGGCTTCACCTAACCAAGTAAGAACAATGGATTCTTCTGGTTAGTTGAGCTTGCTTATATACATTTACAGTATCACTATGTACTGTTTATAGTAATGGTCACATCATAAGTAAAATGATAATACTATGTTGTATGCTAAGTATGAGGGAACTTGAAAGGCTATTATACTACAAGTTATAAAATTGTACAATTAGAGGGAAGAATTATTAATTAACTATTGTGGATCAATATCATTAATTAATTAGTGGCACTGAGGTTAACAGAAGTCACAGAAGGACTTCTATCATGAAAGCAATATATTCTAATAATAGTTAGAATGCCTAATGTTCAGTTTCTGAAATGTTCTAAAAGGTCATAGAATATTGTAGAATATCTAAAAATAGTATAGAAGGTTGTAGAATGTTGTAGAATGTTGTAGAACATTCTATCTAATAATAGTATGGAACAATGCAAACAAAGCATGGAATATTGTAAATAAGTACTAAGAATATCATAGAATAATGTAAATACATCATAGAACATTGTAAATAAGTCCTATAATTGGACAGCTATGCACAACATGAAGATTCATTTGATATACATCGATTGTATCACATTGTAAGCATATAGATTATTGTATGAACTATAAGGATACTTGTCTCATAGTTGTTACACAACTATTCATTGTATCATTCAAGGATGTAGTTATAAAAGATGATTAGTAAGTATGATGACTAATTATGATGGGATCATAATTTGTAATCATCTTACATAATCATAATATTATCTAAGAAATTTTAAATAATATTCATGATATAAGCATTGTTATTATGTCATAAAATCAATATTAAATCGGAATTTTTTTTTTTTAACTCAAAAATTTATAAGGCGGTGCGCGTTAGCAGTCCGCCCCCCAGAAGAGCCGGGGTACTAAGATAAATACAAATGGTCACCGAACTCTAACTAAGAATCTATCGGCCTTAGCTACCAGAGAGACCGTCCGCCAAAGCTCAGCTCCAACAATTCCCACCCTCCAGTCACCGACCGAACGGAGGTACTAGGTGATAGTCGATCCGAAGGGGTTCAACCCAGCGGCGTCGGGACGGTGCACGCGTGGACTAGCCACCAGCACGGGAATGTACGGTCGCCCATCGTGGTTGACGACGAGCGGTGAGAGGGCATGGGGTTCCCTCGAAAGATGCCGGCGCGTAAACGCGAGTGCCACGGGGTGACCATGACGAACCGGCGAAAGTGCAGGGGAGCATAGCTACAACCCTGCGGAAAGGAAAAGGAAGGCGGAGGAGCGAACTCAACTCAACACTGAATAGGCCCAGTGCTACCGCCCACCGGACCGGAAAGAAGTGGACCAGGGTAAAAGAACCCCAGCCTGAAAGAAGAAAAATGAGTCAAGCGCAATGAAGCGCTCGACAGAAATAGCGGCCGCTTATTCGGCTAAACTGCGGAACGGGCATCACAGACGTGACCACCCAAAGTGCACGGCCCAAGCGTCACACCGGTGCGCTCAGGCCAGGGAGGAGGCTCAAACCAACTGCCGAAGCAGAAGGGAGCGGAAAGAGAGGTGCACCGACCCAGGTAAGACACCAGAGACGGCGCGGGAAGGAATGAAAGGCGGGGGAGTACAACCGAGGCATGCTCAACCCAGCGCCGAAAGAGCGGGTGGATGTCGCATTGGCGAGCACCCCAGCCACGGACCTAACGAGAGGACGTCGCGAACCCTAAAGCGACGAGGATGTGCGAAATCAAGAGGGCCTATCGCCATTGAAGTCGCGGAAGATGATGCACCCCAGAGCGAAGGTGGTGGTACGTGGGAAAGAAGGGTTGTATTAAATCGGAATTAAATATTGAGTTTCATCACACTTTACCTCTCTGTCACTCTTGTGTTATGGCCTCAACCTCGAAACCTGATGACAGGAATCACATCTCTTTGACTTTCCTCTAATTTTTCAATCAAAATTTCTGAAATACCTCAAGTACTCAAAGATCTTTCTGACACCATCACTTATACATCTAACTTTTTGAAGACCAATAAACTTCAGATACTTTTTTTTTTTTTTTTTTTAAATCAACAATTTATTATATGGTGCTCGATTGCAGTCTGCACCTAACTAATTACAAACTAGCTAGGAAAGTCCACAGAAAAAGAAAAAGAAAACCTATTTACTTGTAACAGAGTGTTTTTGTAAAACTATAAGAGGTGTGATGACAACTACAGTACTATTACACAAGAGAAGAAGAGACACTATAGTTAAGCTTGAGTGAACTTACTGGAATACCAAGACATGGGAGCCCTGATGTATACAGAAGTGATAGAGATGGATGTGATGACACAGAGATGTTGTAACGTAACCCAGCATGTTGTATAGATGTAGCAGATATCTGCTGTGGGGTTAGTGATGAGGAGATGCTTAAGTGAAGCCCAGCTCATTGTCATATAGTATGAGGGGGATTATAGAGTGGAGCATTGGAGTTGAATGCAAATGCTTGAGGGTTGTATTCAAGGAAGTCAATAAATTCCTTGAATGTAGAGATAGGTTTGTCCTCCCAAACATATAGAGGACAGGCAAGAACAATGTATTTATGGGATTCCATCCAAAAACCACATCAGCAGTAGGTGGACTCTTTAGAAAAGAATCAGGATTAATAGGTCCTAATAGAGGCATAGTTAGTTATAGCATGTATAGTGTGTGTGACGATGTTGAAATTGATGACAGGCATGTCACTAGCATCAAGGGAATATGAATAAACTTCAGATACTCATCCCCCATTGTGGAGCATCACTCTTGAATACTGTACAATCTGCAAAGACTTTATAATCCCTCAAGATCAGTCTTTCATCTAGTATCTCAGAAACATTGGAAAGTATCAGTGAGGATGCTATTGTGGGTCTTGATGTTGCTGATGAGAATTACATGCTTGATGTTTCAGCTGGTGGAGATGTGATGTTGAGCGCTAACACAGCATTGGGTTTGTTCAGAGAGTTAATAACATTTGAGCAGTTGGAATTTAATTTGGATAATACTACATATATGCTTCAAGTCTCAATACAGATTAAGAATGTGCCTGTCTACATATGTGAGTCCCCATCAGTCAGCTTTTATCCTAAATTGATATGGTGAATACAGCCCTATTAAAGGACTCATGCTCAATACTGTGCAGAACTAGTAAGTATTGATTAGCATCTCAGAACACACTAAGAACTTGGATCTGTTCCATATAGAAGGCAACAAGATCAATATGAACTATTATGCTCATAACAACTTGACCCAACAGGATCTCAGTGAGCCCAAGTCTTCAAGTATGCTTATGTCCATTTTGATTAGTATGATATATGAATGGCAGAATTCCAAGGAAAGACCCTATCTCTTCTGTGAGTGCTGTTAGTGTATTATCAAATGGCAGAGGCTTAGCTGCTTCAAGCAAGCCTATAGTGTTTCACAGACTTATGTTGACTACGAAGGTCCTACTCTGTCAAGTGTATCAAGTTATCATGAAGTATGACTTCATTGCCCTGCCATATCCCATCATTATTTCTGCTGAGAATCACTGCAGTATTCAAAGACAGTAGCAACAAATAGTGTGTATTATAATTAAAGAATTTATCTCTGCCCTTATTTGATATAACTGCAATAGAACAGAAATTAGTGATCTCCCTAATCTGAGGTCTCCTAGTAAAGAAAGTGGCTGAACGAAAACCACACAGTTACCCAGTCCTAGGGAGCTGGAGGGCTGAATTTTATTAAGAACAAAGAATTTGATGCTGAGAAAGTTGGATAGCATATGCATCTCAAAGACCAGCTTTACTTTGAGTTGGACATTGAACTGACAAGTAGTGCTAGTGAGAGTGATAGTTGGTTTAGTGGGTTATATAGTAGAGAGAGTCAGAGGATCAGGAAAAAGGGGAAGAAGAATGCTAATAGTAGTGGTGATATCTTCACTGACATATCCATTACTTCTTAAGTGCATTCAAAATCATTTGCTAACATCTACCAGGGAGAGTTTGATAAAAAGAGCTACTAACATATTGCAATGAATCAGTAGTGTCAGACATTCCATGGTATAGCTTCATACTCATGTCTGAAATCTTGGCATGCTTGGTGTGAATAGTGCTGCTAACAGTAAAGGTTGTGTGGAGTTATATATGAGAAGGGCTATGGGAAGAACATGGCTGGAATCACTCAGAATGCTATAACATATGGCATGTCTTTATTTTTTACTCCAACTCTGTGCTGCACTTCTTGAAATCAACCTTCCCGCTACCAGACTTAGGATAGTCTCTTGCTAAAGGTTCTTCTCCCTTCTACCAGTCAACCTCCCTGCTTCAACTGTACTCCATCACCTCTGTCTGTGTTTTCTGTATAGGGTAAAGTTCTCCTAACTCTTTGGAAATTATATTGAATGCTCATGCTATTATTTGTCTCAATATAGTGCATATCCTGTCACATCCAACAGGTTAGTTGTGAGATTTCCCACAGGGCTAAACCCTTAAATCTGTGTGGATTTAGGGGTCCAAACCCACATGTGAGTATTCACACATACCTAGGCCCTTAAATCTGCACAGATTTAAGGGTCTTGGAATGCTCATGTGGACATTTGAGCTATAATTGTACATTCAACAACATGTGTTCAATATGTCAGCAACATTGAATGTCAGTTACACTGCTTGATTTGTTCACTGACCATCTGGCTTCAGCTCAGAGGGCGGTGGACCCATCTGTCAGCAGCAGGCAGGCTTAGGCCCTACTTGTTTGCTCTCATCTTGCTAGGTGGCTGGAGGAGGATCCCTCTTGCACCTTTGCTTTCATACAGGTTCGCTCCTCACTGGAGTGGCTGCTGTATCGCACAGTCCACAACTATGCTGTGGACTCTGCTGCCCAGGAGTTGGTGGGAGATCGTCCCTTCACCACTCTTAACTATTTATGTACAGCTGAGGCTCAGGCTTGTCATGATGAGTGGACCAGGCAGTTCACTTGTTCGAGCTCCTCTGGGAGAGACTTTTTGCACCTCACTGATGAGAGGGGCAAGCATATGATGCCCACCTACCTCTCTGGAGGCATGTGGCTTAAGCATTTGCATGATTCCCTGCTTTGTGCATGCATGTGCAGGGCAGTTCTCAATCATGCTCCTATCGGGGAGTTTAGACAGCAGTTTAATCTCTCCTACAACTATTCTTGCCCTTGTGGGTCCACCAATCGGCAGATCCATGAGCATGTGTTAACCGAATGCACTGACTTTGGTAACCTATGGCACTTTCCTAAATGCTGGAAAGAGCTGTTAGATTTCTGCAGGGTGAACTCTCAGGTGTTCTTCTTTGCACATCTCTCTGGGGGATAGCAACAGTGCAGCCACCCTTTGGCAGTTGCTGGGTTTCCTGAGCAGTGACTCCTGGGAGGTCTGGCATTGGCTGCTGATGGGGGCTGTACTAGCTTGGCTCTGATGTGTGGGGTGGGAGGCACCCACTTCACAGGTGTGGGCATATTATCTGCTTCTCCATTTGTCCTTGGATAGAGGGAGGGCTTACTTTTCAGTGCAGGCTGCTATATTCAGCTGAGCTGTGGGGGATTTTGTTTCTGGGGTCTTTCGTAGATTACTGTAGGTACACTTGTGTATTTGCAACCAGACTGCTATCACGCACTGGTATACAAATTTATAAATTTAAAAAAAAAAAAAAAATACACTACTTGATTCCAAACCACTATCTCAATGATAACCTGGCAAATTAACTCCCTCATGTTCTGTGCTTTCCCCTGGAAGACAGGTTTCCTCTTTGCATTCTCTATTCTTGCTGAGATGAAAGCCTTGTTTCTGCCTGAGTATTGGCCT
This sequence comes from Leucoagaricus sp. SymC.cos, assembly GCA_001563735.1. NCBI lineage: Eukaryota > Fungi > Basidiomycota > Agaricomycetes > Agaricales > Agaricaceae > Leucoagaricus > Leucoagaricus sp. SymC.cos. The sequence continues at coordinate 76,667 of KQ962166.1, read as the reverse complement.
TCTATTCATGTATGTACCAATCTTACCATCTTTTCATTGATATAACCACCTACTGTAGCCAATCCTCACTACACTGGATGGTTTCAAAGTAAACATATGCCCAAATAATCTCATTTTCAAGGAACTCTTTACCAATGATGGAGAAGATCAGTCTATGTGTTTAGATATAGAAAACCTGAGGTCTGATGTGTTGCAATATTTCTTTGCATATGTGCTTGTCAATGTCATATGCTGGATACTTGTTGTCAAGCCTCCTCCTCCACTACCACAGTCATCTAAAGCAAACAAGTTTCTTGTAGAATGCTTAAAAGAACAGAGAATGAATAGTGAATTCAAACTCTGGGTACATGCATAGATGGCTGATTCAGTGTATCACAAATCAAATCATGTGACATATCAGGTGGGAGATCATGTTCACAATTTCAAGAATTTGTGGATGAAGGCTCATGATGTATTAAACCACATCCTCACAACTGGTGGTGGCTAAATTCCTGTAGCACCAATGTCTGCCAATGCCACTGATACTTTGCTCATTGACATCCTGAGCTCAGCTATTCATGCTGCAGAGTCATTTTACATCTTTATAAATATCACAAGTGTTTGCTTTCACATTACATTTTTACAAACCCATATATGTTATATCTTCAGTCTTTTTTAAATCTATCTCACATTCTAAAAGAAATATTGTACAATTCTGGCTGTAAAAGTTGAAGTTGCCAACAAGTTAACTATTGATGTGCTCACATTACACAATAATTTCACTTATGATGTGCATGGGCCTTTATATACTGCTCTTGCCCTTTGCCCATCTTTCTTCTAAAAGATGTTGATCTCACAATATGTTGACTATTATCTCAAGGTTCTGTCTTTTATTAAACTTTGTAATCTGTTGTTGACTATATATACTTTAGGTTTTCCTTGCACTTCCACTTGCCAATTCACTGCTTTGTCAATCTATTGAGAAAGCTATCTGGCATACTGTTTTTGCTACTGTTATGCTCTGTTATTCTCTCAGTACCTCACTTACTACACTTTGGGCCCATCTCAATCATCTCATAACTGGTCCACCAAGCCAATCTTGTAAGTAAATTATTCTATTGCTGATAGTTGGTCACTGACTATTAAGCCAGTAATCATCAATATTCCTATTTGTACATGGACTTTTCCCAGTGTCATCTCTGCTGAGAGCAATTCTGGCAAAATGCAAGAGTTGTCTACTAGCGACAGCTCTGTTTCAGGTGCTGTTGAGCAGGGCAAGTCTACACCACCTACACTACCTCATATTCCTAACAATTCAAGGTCATCTGATCCAACCTGCAATGTTGAGCCTATGGTTCTAGAGAGTGTCAGTGATAATCCTGATAATATGAGCACTACTCCCAATGAGATCATTGAGCAAGAATCTCAAAAGATCTTTGATGGTGCTACTGTAGGCAAGGAGAAGGTAGACTTGAATCATCAACTGACTCCAGATGATCAAACATCTGCAGAATATCTTGCTGCCTCTATCAACTAGGTTTATGATTCAGATCTTGCTAATTCTGATAAGCAAGACAAAGAAAGCAGGCCACTATCTCCAGCTAGTAACCATAGTGATGATAGTGGTGGTATGGTAAAACTATGTTGCTCAACACAGATAAAAAAAACACCAGGAAAATTTGAGGCTAAGCCTTCTCTCAAATGTTCTTGAGCTCTATCAGCTTCTCAGAAACAAAACAAGAAATTGAAGATGAGCTATGAAGAGGAAGAGGAAGAGGACAAGGATGATGATGAAATTGAAATAATTAGTCATTACTATTGTAATGATTTAGTGAGTTCTTTAGTTTTATGCTGCATAAATAATTACTAATAATTTTTAGTTTTCTTGGATTAATGAATGTTGAAGAGGGTTATGAAGGTATACAACAATAACAAGTGCACCAGCTAGATAGCTAGTACTAACCTCAAATGAGTTCAAGAGGAAAGATAACCAGATTTAGAAAAGTGTAAGGTCTTTGAGAATATGTGACTATAAAACTTGTGATAAACCTAGAATTTTAATACAAACTCTGAAAACACTCTGACTGATAATACTACTATTTGCAAATGCTTTGAGAACTGGTCTAAGTTGCAACTGGCAGCTCAAGATAATACCTAACAAGAAAAACTAATCTACTCCTGAATTTCCTAATAACTCTGCCTGATTTAGTTAACTGGACCTTGAATCACCTATGCAGTCACATGATGGGTGCTGGTACAATCAATTTCTTACTAGCTACTTAGCTCTGGTGCTTCATAGTGTTCCTTATAACACACTGGTTGAGTTATAGAATTTTCCTGAAGTTTCTTAATTTCTTAGCAGATATCTTTCTGCACTCTAAGTTTGGTTCTGTAAACTGAAGGTAATTATTTATATCACTCAAAAATGCTAGATTGTGGATAGCACAACCCTATAGCACTCAGAGGCACAGATTCCCTTGCCTTTCCTTTGCTACAGGGCCTCTTTTATATTGTTTTTATAGGTACAGAAAAGGAAAGTACTTGAAAAACTTCCAGCATTACAAATACCTATTAGAGTATGAATATGACAAACAGATAATTGGAAAATGGTATAGGTAGTCTCTATTGTGCATTGCTGAACAGATGAGCTGGATGGATAAGATGTTTTCCTGAGTGCTCATAGGTGTAGCTAGAGAGCTGTAAATAGTTTCCTTTTTCATAAGCTTGAATATTCCTTTATCTATGATTTTCCTGTGGAGTGCTCAGTCAGTTTCATAGTACCATACTGCCTTCAATATAATTTTTTATCAAGCAGCATCTTAGCTGACACACTTTCCATAGCTAGATTGCATGGATGGGATAGTAATTTCCTTGAGTGTGGCACTTTATACTCTGGACCTTCTAATCTGGGTCAAGACTCTTCCTTAGCTATCTTTAGCTCAGTCAGAATTGTCCTCAGCATGGAACTCCACTGACTTCCTAAAACAGCTGTATGGTAATGGTGGTGTTGTGAGGTTGAGAGTTCAAATCTCTGCTTGGTACACAGTAGTGGGCAGCTGTACTAGGTGGCCAGTCTCATCTGCTATGCCAGTTGACCTAGTACCTCTCATACTGTAGCTTTGTAGCTATACCATTGTAGTAGTTTCATAGTAGTTCCTTAGGAACTTAGCATTAGTTTCCTATTTAATACTAAGTATATATTCACAAAAATCGAATAAATATATGTTTATTCTTGATTTACATGTCATAATGTCTTCCTGAGCTTTCAACTGCTTTGGTATTTATAAATCAGTTTCTTATCATGTTAGCTATTCTGATAATTCACTTTATTAGACTGTACTGGTTGATTCTGGCCTAGTTTTACTTAGTATTTGTGAAAGACCTAATACTAAGCTGATTTTATGGACTCCTCTCATATATGTGAGTCACTCATAAGCTCAAATTTCTTCTCTTACTTCCTATTTATAGAATGATGAATAAGCTGATTGGTTCAACAAAATTTGTGACTTTCTTCCAACTAATCCATCAGCTTGGATCCATTAGTCCAGCTCACACATTCAGCTCTATACTGAGTCAGAATTTAAAGTGCTTAAGCCTGCAGTTGTTTATAAAGTATTCAAAAAGAAGCATATTCTTGTGATTCCTGATCATAACACTTCTCATCCTATTAGACATTCATTTGACCTGCAACTTCTCAATGAGCTTTCAGGACTCAATCTGATTAAGACTTTTACACTTCATAGTATGTGTATAATATCTTGTATTTATATTAAAATATTAGTAACTTTTTTTACCAGACTTTTCTATTATTGAAAATGAATACAGCAGTTGCAAGTTCATGGCCCCTCTTAGCATGCTTCACACTGCTGCTACAAGTCCATCAGGAAAAATTCTCCATGCACTTGATATTCCAAATGACTCATTTTCTCACTATAGTAATAGAGACAACATACTTTCATCAGGTTCCACAGCATAGTCATTTGCTAGTAGTCTCTCTTTTCTAGGACACAGCAATATCCTTCCTCTCTCAACACTCAAGTGGTTTACAGCCAGGACAGCTCAATCATATTCTGATTTCCACATCAACTCAAATAGCTTTTGTACAAGGATTAACATCATTGCTGGAAAGAAGTTATGGATTTTGACAGCTCCTAAACCTGGAAAAGAAATATCTCCATGGAATATGGCTGAATGATCAGACCATTGGAAGGATGAAACTATTGATTGGGAGAGATCTGATTTGATTCCTATTCTCCTTACACCTGGAACTCAATTATTTGTATTTATTTCTTTTTTTGATAATAGTTTGACTCATATTTAATTTTAGGTTTATGCGACCATTTACTATTCATGCTGCAATCAATATCAACCACTGTGTAACTTCTAGAGATTCATTCTATAATGCTGGGTGTCTACAGGATACAATTCTGTCATAGTACCACATATTTGTGACAAATAATCTCTTAGCCAATACTGATCACAGTGATGTTGGCCATTCAATTCTCCATTGTATCCTTGCAGCCATATATATCAAGTATATTCATATTAACCCTGTTGCACATAAGTTCTCTAGATATATACAGAATTCTTGAAGGACTAATTCTCTTCACTAGGTAAACATGAACATAGTCCTGAGTGGCTCCTCCATGACATTCCTTCTCCATACACTCATGAAGGTCTTGATGATATTGTCCATCTTTATATTCTTCTTGAATTTGGTGGTGCAGTATATCTTCCTGCATATATTGATACAGGTCTTCAGTTTAACAATTGTACTCATGATAACATCATGGCTGCTTGCTCACTCTCTCATCATGTCATTGCATGGTTCACAAAGAATACTATCATTACTGATGACAAGGGCAACACAATATCCTTTTACAGTAGATATTATCTTTGCATCAATATTGATGTATATCTTCACTTGATGCAGGCACTTGTGGCATATAACTTCAATCACTCATTATCTGAACACTTACCACATATGAACACTTTAGAGGAGAAAATATTACATGTATATCATAGCAACCAGGAGTGGCAAAATGCTCTTGATGAATATTGAGAGCAAGCAGAAAATAGCTAGCTATGGAATGAACTACCACAGATCTTGAAAAAGACAGATATTGTGGTCAAGAGTCAAGAAGAGGCTACTTTACATGGTATGTCTAGCTATACTGCTCATGACCTATTTTTATTTCTATTTTGCTAGATGTTTGGATTTGTGGTGCATCTCCAGTTGAGGAATTTCATGGTGCACATGCTAGTAAACTATTTTTAGATACTACACATATTTATATTGAGATGTCTTGAATATGCAATCTCTATGCTTGTATCTACTCCTTTATCATGATCTTGTAAACTTGCTGATTTCTCCTGTATAACAACATGTCTTCAATTTGATGCCCACTATTGTGTGATAATAAGATTTGATTTTATGGTAGATATTTAAAAATTATATTATGTCTAAACTGAAATAATTTTATGTCTTAGGTTGAACTTTGAACTTTACTTATGTGATGTGTCTTTAGTTCTTGTTCTTGTACCACTACCACTCCTCAACATCTCCTTCTGTTTGTGTTTTCTCAACTACAATATCTAAATTTGAGCAAGCTCCCAGCACATCACAATTCCAGAGCTCTCTCAGTTTGTAGATCTTTGTCCAGTTACTTTCAATAGTTCACATGTCATGCAGCACTGAACCATTTACAGCATACTAATATTGGCAACAATTTATAAAGAATAGAAAAGATATCAAACATTATATCTGGTCAAGAAACTTCTAGGCGATGCCTAGCTAACCAACCAAATGTCACAATTTCTGCTACTACTGCTCAGAACCTAAAAGCTCCTTCCCAAAAAAAGATATATAGAGAAAAACACACAGTAATAACTCACAATTTTTAAGTAATATATTATTCTCATAACTCATTTAGATTTCTGTCAATGCATCTCCTGAGCTACAACTTCAAATATTTATTTCAGTCTCTAGTCCCTACTAATGTATAGTATGTGTTTTTATTTTTATTTTAGTCAAGTCTACTACAAGAACTTCACCTCACAAACTCTTGAATGTAGCCAACATTAGAAAGTGGCCAAAATATTAACCATAGCTCTCCTTCAATGAACTCTTTTTCCTCAATTAATTTAGCAAACAGTACTAACTCAGAATTATCTGCTCACACTACACACTTGAAGCATATAGCAGCTGAGGCTGAGATAGATGAGGAAGACAATTGCAATCTATTACAAACTGTCTCTTATGATATAGACAACAATAGCAGAGATTTCAAGATAGACTATATATTTCCTGGTAAAGGTGTATTTTTCTACAGTCGAAATATATATCTTCACTTACCTATACTGGCCTCTAGAACAGCCAGTTTTCAGTATGGTATGTGTCTAGCTATAACTTAATATTTTTTATCTCATATATAATCTATTTGTAGCTCTTTCAAAATCATAGTTTTCAACTTCATCTACAGTATGTGGCTTTTTATTTATTTTATTTTAATATTATTTTATTATATCTAGAATGATGTTTTAGCTTATCACTGCAAGTGCAATCATGCTACTCAACCACCTTCACCTACAATCTTAGAACATACTGCATCTATTCAGAATAGTCTATAACACCACCTCTCTTCTGATGATAATACTATTGGAGATGAGTTCTTCGAAGAGAATAATGAGATACCTAATCCAGAAGCTTGTATTGGTCCCAAAGTCCTTCTTCAAAAGATCTATACACTATGAAACTCAAAAAAGAAGCCAGATGAACTCTTAAAACCAATAAATCTCAATTACTACATCATAAATCTCCAAGAATTATATCATAAACTCTTATAAGATGTGAAAATTCTTTTTCACAAATTTGTTATCCTCACTAACCCATTTCCTACTCATGAAGCCCATCTTGATAAAGCAGGAAAAGTTTTAATTGATGTCATTCAACATTTTAGAGTGAAGGGAGCAGGTTATCAAGGTATAGTCCAGTATTCATTAAGTAATAGCTTTATTTATATAAAGCTTTACAGTAACAGGTATTACATAAGCTATGAAATGTGTTGTATATTGTCTCTTATTTTTCATTATTTATAATCAAACATAAATATTTTTGTAGGTTTTTCAAGAGGCTTTTTCATATCACAGACAACTCAAAGACCATGCACAAGATATTGTCCATTGTCACTATAGAAAACTCAATAAAGATAAAGAGCAGAGTCAGATAAAACATTGGAATGTGATAGCAAATAGAGTAGAAGATATTCTAAATAAGAAAATGTAGCATATAAATAGTAAAGACAATCAGGTGAGTTTTAATATTCTTTTATTTTCCATTACTAATTTTCTTCAGAATCTCACCAACAACCTTGCCTATCCTGCAATTTGTGACCTTTATCTTGAGTGGTACTATAAAACAAATCTTAAACATCTAATCTCTCTTGTTGCAGTTTGCAGAGACCAGCTTGAACATGAACTTCTTGATACTGCTATCACTATTGCTGCTGCTGCTGCTGTTTGTTATTTATTTTTTTTAATATTATTTGTACTAAATTTTTATAGGTCTAGAATACTTTATCTGAATATACCTCAGATGGTTCTATTACTCAGAAATTCAGCAAAAGCAATTCAGAAGCTGACTATCTCACAATTATTGGCCTTATTGAGCAAATTAAGTTATCACTCCATGAAGCACAGAGACATAAGTGGGCACAGATAAAAAAAGACTAGGCATGTGCTGGAATATATGTTATATCCACTCTCTAATCTATTTGAATGCTGACAGCTATCAGGAGGAGATATTTGCCTCCATTACAATCTGCTCCCACTAGACATATTGTTCCTCTTCCAGGGTTTGATCTTGATTAGATATGATACTGTGATATAATTAATTAGCTTATGCTTTAAATGATTAGATTACAATCTCTTATCTTGTTTCTTCTCAATGATTAGATTAATATTTAGTCTATCTTATCTGTCTAACTTTTTATTTATTTATTTATTTATTTATTTATCTATTTATTTATTTATCTTATCAGTTACTACTGTCTAAATGCTGATCTAGTCCAACTATGCAATTATCACATGCATTGCAAGCCTTGGAATAAAAGAGGACCCTGAAATATCCTAACAGAGGCTGGATCTCACAAATTTGCATCTTTTCTGAGGATTTCTACTTATACTGTAAATTTTTTTCATGCTTTATGACCACAGATTTATGTGTTTCTTGTTGTTGTAGTTTAGAATAGTTTTTTGCTCTCCTAAAATTTAGTAAAACCTGTCTAAAACAGAGGATGTAACCTATATATGAGATATTCAAGAGGCCTAACAAAGGCAACAAGAATGCTCAGCCCTATTGTTCTTGGTCGAGCACAATCCTTATTTAGTTAGAACTTTTCTCTTTCTAGTTTAGCTTAGACTTGATATAGCAAATATATAGAGTTGCATAGTGCTGTGTAGTGCTCTATAATCTTGTATTGAAGCTATGGAAAGGGGGTAGTGTGCTACATTGCTATAATGCTACAGAAGGCTATGTAATGCCCATGTAGCAAAACCAAGAATTGATGATGCTTACAAACCTACAACATCATCATTGCTCATAACCAATCCACAAAAAAATTCTTCGGCCCTAACTACCAACCCACTACTTCTCCTTCAAACCTTGATCCCGATTTCCTTGCAGCTAAATATCCTCCTGATGATCCCAATCCATGTTCATGAGGGCATGTGCTCTGTAGTTTCCTTAGTGAAATTTACTCCTACACTCAGCTTGCTTGTTCTCAGATGCAAAAACTAGATTTCATTGTTGCTCTGGATCAAAACCACTTCTTGCTGTCTGGTTATGTTTTGCATCATTGTGTTTGTGCTGAGTTATTGTTTCAATTTGCTTTATTAAATCTATCTAATAGAATCTCTATCAAGTGATTTGGTCTGAATATAATCACTGACGAGTCACGAGTGTTAGGCGGTGTGGACTTATGTTCAATTTCATCTGATTTTGAGACCAACACCTTGTAGATTATATTATTCTTGCTGAAGGTTCCTCAACAGTGTTTGTACTCACGGTTGCACATGGAAATGAACCGCACACGGTCAAGAAAGCCAAGCAGTCAGCACACATAAGCAGTGGGCTGAGACTATAGTGAAAGAGTATGACTCGGAGAATCTGAAGAGGACGGAGACCGGAGACATTCGAGTGGGTGATGAACTTGCGTTAGGTGACCACCCCGCTTCCAACCAAAGTCACCCAAGAACGAGGAGGAACGGGAGTGCTACAACGAATATGCCAATGGCATTCATTATCTCGCGCTCTTTGGGTCACTCCTGTATGCTAAACAAACTTGGGCTGATATCCACTTTGCTGTGAGCTTGATTTTACAGTTCGGTAATCCTGGTATTGCTCGCCCTGGGGACACAAAGCATGCATTGCGCTACTTGAGAGGAACGGTAGAATATGGACTGATGCTGGGCTGCAGTAGTAGTGATTGTGTTGACCTTGTTAGTTGGACAGACTCAGATTGGGTCCAAGGTTCAGACAATCAGCGTTCAGTTGGAAATTTCGTGATTGACGTTGGGGAGAGCTCAGTTTCCTGGATAAAGAAGCAACGGCAGAACACCATGGCACCCCTCCCATGGTGCATGTGCCACAAAGGTGGCGGTTTGGCTGCGCATGTTATTGCGGGAGTCAGTGACGTCGGTTTCCCGCAAGGTACAGCCACAATCATACACGCCAACCTGAAGATACTTACTAGCACTCGGCAGCTCAGAGACGCATTATATTGATATACTTAAGTTACCTACACTTTCAATTGCGTGCACCTTCTGCCGAAGTTTGTCTCCATCGCTACACAACCATGTATGACGATGTGATTACTGAAATTTTCCAGGTTGAGATAACTTCGGGGCATATATTACTCTCTAATTGTGTGTTCAATCAGTGCCGCAGAACGCACCGGAATGTAATTTAGATTATATAGTCCTCCCAATGGTGTTTTGCCATTTTTCAAAATGCCTCATAATACTTCATAATCTCCGTCCTGAACTCCAGGGAATAGAGTCCATGATCCCGAACAAGGGTTTCTCGGTTGAGTGTGCATCTGTGTACTATCGTCTCCATGGAAGGGACCACTGGCGGGGATAGGCTGGAAGAAACAGCTTTGCTGAGAGCTTGCGTGACAGGGATTTTGTAGAAAATCGGACAAGTCCCCACCATCGTGATTGCAGGAATTGTCATAGATTCGAGTTGCTTGAGACCGGCGATATTACCACGAATAGTGTTGTTATGCTGGAATGCGGCGATTGCTGCAGCGATTGCTTGTGGCTCGGCATCCAGACACGGCCAGTCGGGTCATTTGGCTACTTGAACGATAAGCAGAATTGCCAGCTCGCCACGACTTAAACATAAGTCGGGTATTGCTCGAGGTCTAACATCTCCACCTATGTTCAAACGAAGGGCAAACCGTGACCGCAAGAGAGCCCCCTGTTCCTCATAGCCAACAGTGCGAAGCACCTCACGAGCAGCATCATGAAGAAATGATTGTTGGGAGCGAAACGGACCGGCTAAGGTAATGTATCGGAGGAGCCGAAGGGTGGATTTTGAGAAGCCGTCATATTTGGGGGGCAGCTCGGCGGTTAATATGGCGGGATCCAGATTAGGAGGTAATTTACGAGGCCTGTAGCCAAAAAATTGCCGAGAATTTTCGCAACGAACGGTGATGTTGTAGGCTCGCAACTCTAGGGTGCTCCAGTCCCTGACTGCTTTTTTAACGCGAAAGGTATTAGCCATGCGCTTCCAGAGCATTCAGTATAAGTTCACCAGTGCACAATAGAACACACATGATATGCTAGAAGGTCAGGCGAATTCGACGAAGCGGAAGATAATGGAAAAGAAGCGGCTTGTGTGGCCCTGTGCACCTTAGGTCTATGATACGTGATGACGTCATCATTGATTGAATGTTATGTTCCGAATTGGCCACAGGCGCTTCACCTCACTCATTCTAGTCTAATCATCACGGCTCACAGCGCAGGTCAGGCTTCCAGCTTACGCATCCGGTACTTCTATTCTGAGTGTTTGAAGTGCACTAAAGACCACCCCGACGGCGGATCTCGACCGTGATCCTAATTGAGGCAAGAACTGGACCCGCTACGACTTACAAACCTGCAACATCATCGTTGCTCATAACCAATCCACAAAAAAAATTCTTCGGTCCTAACTACCAACCCACTACTTCTCCTTCAAACCTCGATCCCGATTTTCTCACAAATAAATATCCTCCTGATGGTCTCAATGATGACTTAGACAAGCACTCTGATCGCACATATCGACTTCTTCAATACATCTGATTAGCGAAAGCCAGTGGTATTTGATGCAATCATTAACGACACTTTCAGAGAGTTTCTTCGCGTAACAGAGTACGAAGAACGAGGGATGGTTTTACGTTCGGATTTGAATGTTCCACTTACGAATGTCTGTGTTTGAGTTATAATAACAATACATTCCTCATTGTCATTCAAGCTGTTAAACACCTCTTGGTCCCGAGGGAGATCGTTACAACAACGCGACACTCGAACGTCATGGCCAGAAACGAATGAAAGAGACGGTTATTCCCGCTACTGGAGTTTTAGTTACTAGAATTCGTGTGACAGAAGAGTTGAGTGAGGCGGTGAGTAGGGGAATGTATTCCAAGAGAATTGTAGAGGAGTTCAACGTTGTACCGCCGTCGGGGAGGATGAGAGATGGGATGGAGGTTCCGGAATATAGGAGGGAGATCTTAAAATGTTACGAGGCGTTTAGGAAGATGACAAGGGTTTGCTGGGAGAAGTTTGTGGTGAGGGACCGAGTGATGGGAGAGCCGAATGTTGGGTTGGTAACTTGGTGGTGTATTATTGATCATAGTAGTCATGGGTTTATGTACTACACATTATGTAATGAAAGGCTGAAGCCTGCTTGCAGTCACTGGCCGCATACTGATGCCGAGAGAAAATTGTCCGAATCAATGGGTGATTAGACCTTTCACGGTGCGGTCCGAGAATTGTTTCGGGTGCCAAATGCAGAATCTAGCACGGTCGTACCTGGTTGTGCCAGCTAGATCTCACGATGAATCATAAAACCTCGTCTGTGAGTTTATATTCATATTTGTAATGCTCATCTTCACTAATGGCCATTTCCTCGACACCTCAACGATTGTACATCACTCACCCCAACGGCCACTAGAGTGCGAGGCTTTAGAACTGGCACTTTGGTGTTAAGACTGTATTCTAGTCAGGAGCTTAAACGCTTTATTTATCTTGTCACGGTCCTCATGTCTCGTTTGCCATTCAGTCACCATCACCTCCGTCTTCAACACACTCGCCATAACCTCAGCTCTACCCTTCTTCCAACCCCCAAATTTGAATCCTGGGTATTCGCAAAGAATAATAATAGATTTCACTCGTCTTGCCAAATCTGGTCGGGATTGGGCCTACTACGACTTGACCGCTTACAACATCACTATCCACTCCCAATCTGCCAAAGACTTCTTTGGCTGCCAATCTGATACACTCCCTTTGAACATAGACCCCAATTTCTCAACGACAACACTACCCCCAGTCCCAACCTCTCAGATCCTACTCATCGACTCCTCCAGTACATTGAGTTTGCCGCAAATCCAACCTCTTATTTCAACTTTGCTGCATCCATCCACAATGCTCATAGAGAGCTATTTCTCTCAATTGGCTACGAAGAGGAATGAAGGCTTGGGTTTCCATGATATGTCAATCCTCATTGTCATTCAAGCAGTCAAAAATACTACCACTTGTGGAGATCCCAGAGCACAAGCTAAAGCTGCCGCGATAGCTGTCTCTCGATGGAATAATGGGAGGCTGGAACAAGTAGGCCGGAAGAAACCGGAGTTGATGGTTATTATTGCCATTACAGTCCTTGTTACAAGACCATCCTTTTCCAAGGTACATGAAATGCAAGCCTTGTGTCACGCTGTTTCCGGGGATGAATACCCCGAGGTGCAGACGAGGGTGGAGGAGTATATTATCGTACCCCATTCCGACATGTTGAGAGCTGGAATAGAAGTCCCGGTGCCTCGGAGGGAGATCTTAATGCATTATGAAGCGTTTAAGAAAATGGCGAGACAATGCTGGAAGGATTTTGCTGTTTTTCTCGGCGATTTATGAGCACTGTATGATATTTACAAGGCCGGTAGCCGTTGATAATTTTCATTACATAAGGTGATATTTTTATGAAATGGCATTTGCGCTGGTCATACCACCACCTACGTTGAAAGGTTCGATTTCATAGCGACATCGCAACGGGCTATTGTTGGCTGGAAAGTTCAGGACCCTGAGTATCATGTGAGCACCAAAATGAGTGTCAGACTCCATCTCGGAGAAGCTTATGTAGGCATTCGTGGCGTAATCGATATAGTGAAGGTGTCGTCTGGTGGAATCCAAGAGCTTCCAAGTCCTATCACTAGGTGAGGGCGGTGGAACAGGGGCTGTGATGAAATCGAGATCAATGTGAAGGGAAATTTCACCTGGTTTAGAGCCGAAGAAGTCTTCGGCAGATTGCAATTAGATAAGGATGTTGTAGGCGGCTAGGTCGGCCATGGGTGTCGAGGAGTCAGTGCCTAGCTTGTCAGATCTCATATATGCCCTTCAGATTGAACGCTTACAAGACAAGATTGAAGCAAGGTCGCCAATGTGGTGACAGGGAAAATTCGAACATTGATCTGGATTTACTATGATCGAAAGCTGTTGCAAGATGTCCACACATAACTCCTGGCCTCTCCGATGGCTCTCTGCGCCCGCCGTTAGGCTTGTATGCCGAGAGGGGAACTACAGGATTACCCCGCAAAGCTCCTTATTTCGCATTTGGCGTAACCCAATAAAAGGGATTACACCAAAATCAGGCCTGGCCACACAATCAAACTGTGCGTCGTACCATCATGAATCGTCAATAAGCGGTATATCGTACGAGGTGACAAGATAAGACAAGGCGGAACTGATACAAGCAATTGCTGGATCTCAAGAAACAGGGTAATCAGAATATTACAGGAGGATTTGAGAGGCGCACAGATTGGTAGTTTGAGTCTCGATCACCACGGTGGACCCCAATCCAATCTTGTGGGAAATGCAAGAGAAAGTTTCAGAGAACCCACTCGCCCGATGGATGAATCGTTCATGGCCGCCAAAGACAAGAAAATCCAAGATACGGCCACAGTTCTCAATCTCCATCGATTATAGCCGGTATGTAGAAAGTCAGTACACCGCCAACCTCGGCAGGATCGCCAATGTATACATAAAGGATCAAGCAATGATTCTGGCAAAGGCCTGTGGGTCCAATTAGAGAGGTGCTTCTCAGGGAAATGTCGAGCTTACACGCGATTGTCGTCGTCGATATGACATGGCAATTTAAAAACTTGAGAAAGCTACGAAGGGAGATGTGAACAGGGAAGATTTTGTCCATGTCGATCTCTTTGTCTGGCTCGGCGTCGTTATCTGCGAGGATGCATAAAAGCCTGGTGATAGTGGTACGAGAAGGTAGCCACATACCTTTTGGGTTCATGAGATTCTTCCATTCGGTCTGTACTTTCCCCGTCTCGGTGGTGACTGAAAGCTGTAGTGTACCAGCGTTGTTGGCTCGAAATGTTAGGATATCAGACATCGAACGAAGTCGCTCCACGATGGTTCGAAGCTTGTGTAGTGCCGGTAACAGAATATGCGCCTGAGAAAAATCAGTTCAGAAGTTTACTGAGAGGCATGAGAGTTGACGTACATCAGGATCTGGACATAGTGGTTCAGTGAGTTTGGAAACTTCATGTGGTTTCATTACAACGACCTGAACATCATGAGAGACCTTGACACGTCGCCCAGCGGAAGTAGTTCCTATTATCTCGAACTTGAGAACTGCGTGTTCGTTCTTCTTGGCCAGCTTCATGACTGTCTCTTCGGTTTGATATGCCGTTCCAGACGTCGAGGGTGTAGACGCCGACCGCAGGGAAGCAAGAAGAGCATCAGACGGCAAAGACATGGTTATCTCGTTCCCTGAATTGGATTGAATCCGGTAATCGGTGAAAATAGATTGGACGTTAATTTGCCTGGAATTTAGATTTGACTCGAAGCTCATCCAGCGTGAATGAAAAGAACTGACGACCATACTTGCGTGCCACCCTCGTTTGCTTCATGATTACAGATAATATGAATGTTCTCTGGTGTAAACTTGATGATGAATCGTTTCTGAAGCTTCTCTACAGACTGCGTGATCTCTGAAGAAAATTAGTAAAATCCGGGGGAGACCGACAGATGGACTTACTATAGAAAAGGGATACTGATTCTATTGTAGCACGAAAGCGCATTTCTGTGCACTTTAAGCTGAGGGGAAGGATCCAGTCCGCTTCAAGAAGGTGGTCGCGCCATAGACGACCAGAGTGAGGACCTTCATCTGTCACGTACTCGTCACGCGATTCGATTGAGAGTGGGCTGCTTCCCACGCATTGATCCCATCTAATATATAATGAACAAGAGTCGTCGAGCCGTCGCGGCGGCAGCAGCCCACTACGGTACTTTTGTGTAATTCAATGCCAGGCGACTCCATTCTCGTCCCTCTCATATCACGCAACACACCACGAAGATGAACAGCAAAATCAGGTGAACGACACGAACAGCGTGATGATCGGCAAACAACTGTAGACCAAGAGGTTATTGAACGGTTCGTGCCGTGTGAAGAGGCAGATGGAACGTAGGATAGGAGAAACCTTGGGGGAAAAGAAGAAATGTGCAAGAGCTGTAACCGGTGTCTAGACCGGTAACCATATATCTGCCTGACTATATTGCTTACACAGCTGCTGACAAATACCGTCGTTGACCCCGCCGAAATAATTCACCGACGGTACCTCATGTGCCCCCTTATCTAAAGGTAGTGGGAATGCGATAGCCACTGCCTTAACTGGTCGGATCCGACGTTCAACGTTCAACGTCAACCCTGGTACATCGTGACTACCCCCTTGTTAGTTTCACAGGTCATCAACATTTACTTCCCCCAGTGTCCCTCATGGTAGCATTTTGCATTTCTACTGTTTACTAGACTTGGTCTAGTTATGTAGGTCAGGCCGCTACTATCAATTGCTCATCTCAGCCTACGTGTCTGATTCGGTCATCATCCCATAATCGACCTTCCAAAAACTACCGTCCTTTCGGCTCTGCATAGACATTCCGTCTTAGTAGTAACCGGTACCGTAGTAGTAGCCAGAAGGCCTACTTGTTTGTACGCCCTACTGGACAAATCTAGCTTGTCTCTGGTAATCATGACGTTTTTGGTCAATAAGACTGGCAATCCTGTCCTGGAGATTGTCCCGAGGAACTGGAGGTGCGATAAAAAAGCCACGGTAGCGACCGGCACGCCGACCGTGTTCAAAGCTCGTGTCGGGGTCAATATGCATGCGGAGACCAACCGAACGTAGGACCATATCTGCGTAACGGAAAGAGTTGCGTCGGCAAGGATTGTACGAGCCAAGGTCCTCGATCACTTGTCGAGCAAGTAGCACCACCTCGTAGAGTGGTGGATTGTCGCGGAATTCAAGCGATGGCCGGCGACGACCTCGGATGGGATGTATTGAAAGATAGCCACAAACGCGGACCACGACATTGAGAGGCTGCCTTCAGGTTTTGCGGCTGCGGCTACATGAAATGTTCGAACGGAGTTTGATGGCAGCGCTGCGTTCTTGCTCGGACGTTCTCCATGCCTTTTGGCGAATGAGTTCCAACAAAGCTGGCTAAGGTTCAGAGATTATAATCAAGTATTGTTCATGCCTTAACTAAGCAACTGTGTAGTTGTTGTTCGGCGATAGTGGTTTTGAGCCCTCTCAAAACCCGACAATTTCAATTTCAATTTCCGGGCAGGGAATTGTTGTTGTCGAACAGGCCTAGGGTCTTTCATTGGATGGACCACTGCTGAACGCCTTCAGTAATATGCATTGCTCAGTACTGCGGTATGTATCAAATCCAAATCAAACCAAGTCCGGCGTAATCCCGTCAGTTCAGTAAGCGTTGTTCATCTCAAGTGAGATCATTACGCGGTCACCAGTCGTATCTGATAAGATCAAATGGGTTTGGCTATTAACAGGTTCTGGACTCCTTGTGTTTTGACTTCTTGACCACCATTATAGCGCGATCTTCTCATGCTCCATTCTCACCGTATTCCGGCTATATTCACGCGATATCTTCAAGAATTACTCAGAAGCACGTTTCAGCACCTATCAAGTATGCGATTCGTTCCACGGTGGCTTGGCGTGAGCGGAAGTAGAAGAAATGACACGTGTGATTTGGAGACCATACGATCGATTAGACAGGAGAATGTATGTCATTTAATGGCCCTGCTCTAATCATAATCCAATCCAGAATCCATTTGTGGGAACCCCTAAAAGGCGGACTTGAGCATCCTCACTTCACTTCTTTCCTGCTTTCTTTCCTGCTTTCTGCCTCGACTCATGCTCAAGTCTTTCGCTACCTCAGCTCCTCTGCGAGCCCGAGTTCTCACTGTAGCGTCCGGCTCTCCATCACCTCGACATTGCCCACCCTACACTCGATTACTATCCCAGCGAGGACTAGCCGATCACTCCAGCTCTATCAGCAGTTCAAAAATAGATACCCCACCTCAAAACCCGGAGTTTCCGAGCCATAAGACACACAGAAATGAAAGCACGTCTGCCGGTTCGACGAATAAAGGCGTTCTCGCTCTCGCATTTCTGGCCTCGGGCCTTATCGGGTTCGGACTGGCACGCTCGGACTTGTTGAATTCGGGGATAAAGCCTATTACACTTACTACCGGTTATGGCTCCCCTGAAGACTTTCGACAAGCCATCCAAGAGCTCAAGGAGACGTTTGGACCGGAAGAAACAGCACCTGGAGACCTTGTTACCACGAATCCCGACGTTTTACATGACCATGGCTTTTCAGCATTGGTGTACCACGAGGGTGAGCCGCGTTTTTCATTTCGTGATTTGTCATGTTCTACGCCACTGGTCTCCCGGCGTCTAACCTATTACTTGAATTGGCAGGGATCCCTCACAGTGTAGTCGTGTTCCCTCGGTCGACAGAGGATGTTGTCAAGATTGTCAGAGTTGCGACGAAGTATAGGATGCCCGTAATCCCCTATGCAGGAGCTACGAGTCTAGAGGGGCATACCCGCGGAGTGAGCCTTTTTGCTTTCCCCTTAATATATGTTTGGTGGCTGATATGTATGTGATTGATGTCACGTCAATGTTATAGCACCCGACCGGGGGAATTTGCGTTGACTTGTCAAACATGGATCAAATCTTAGAGATCCATGGTGCGTCAACCCTAAAAAATGCGTCTACTCGTAGCCCCAAGCACTCACGTCTTGCTGTGACTAGAGGCGGACTCGGACCTCGTGTGCCAACCTGGAGCGAGATGGATGGATATCAATGACACCTTGAAGGAGCAAGGTCTCTTTCATGGTCGACTCATTCCTTTGCCTGCCTAGACTAACATTTCCTGTTCAGGCATCCCTCTATTTTTTCCTGTGAGTCTCGTTCCGATTACTCGTCGACTAAAATCCTCACTTGATTTCGAGTAGCTCGATCCTGGCCCAGGAGCAACCATTGGTGGCATGCTGAGTACGGGATGTTCCGGCAGTGAGTCTACGTCTACTTTTACCATTCGGCCAAGACCCACTCAAATCTTGTAGCCAATGCTGTGCGATATGGTACTGCTAAGGCTGAGTGGTTCCTCAACGCTGTAGGCAATCCTACCTTGTTCCTCGCGCGGTTATAACCCTAGGTCGTAGACTGTTGTTCTTCCATCTGGAGAAGTCATCAAGACACGTCGGCGATCGCGAAAATCTTCAGCTGGCTTTGACACGACAAAGCTATTTATAGGTGCTGAGGGAACACTAGGAATTGTGACCGAAGGTGCGTTTTTATATGGCTACCACTCTTGACGCTCTTTGAGGTATTCGATGAATACAGTCACGATTCGACTCGCACCCGTTCTCCCGACGACCGTGGCTCTCGCAAATTTCCCAAACGTGAAGAAAGCGACAGAGGCTGTAGTCGAGATTCTAAATCAGGGTGTTGGAATTCGTACGACATCCAAATGTGATTCCCCCGCTTTTGACTGACAGATCTCGACTATATCAGAATGCATCGAGCTATTGGATGATAAATTCATGGGGGCCCTCAACGACCACGGCATCTCTCCCAGGAAACGTAAATACGCCGTACAGGACCACCTCTTCTTCAAATTCCAGGGGCCGACACAAGCTTCGCTCAAAGAGACTGCCTCGATCGTCAAAAAGATTGTGGAAAAACACGGAGGTTCAAATTTCTCTCTCGCTCGTTCCGTCGAAGAAGCCGATGATATGTGGAATGATCGCAAAAACGCAAATCATTCCGGTCTCGCTCTCTTACCAGGGGCCAAAGGTTACCCAACAGATGTCTGCGTACCAGTATCCAAACTCCCTCAACTGGTACTGGAAACGAAACAGGACCTGCACGAAACGGGCTTGGTTTCGACGATTGTGGGACATGTTGGGGATGGAAATTTCCATTCTGTGATTTTGGTGAAGGATGAAGAGGATATGAAGAAGGCGAAGGAGGCAGTTCATAGGATGGTAAAACGGGCTATTGCACTTGATGGGACTTGTACTGGAGAGCATGGTGTCGGTGTTGGGAAGAAGGAGTATCTGGTGGAGGAGCTTGGAGAGGGGACGGTGGAGCTTATGAGGACTGTGAAGAGGGCGATTGATCCGTTGGATCTGTTTAACCCTGGAAAGGTATGAACACGTTCATCTTTGTTTGTGATAGTTCCCTAACGGTTGGTCATTGGACTTAGCTCTACCCCGATCCAACGCCCTCGACCCCAACGACGGATAAACACCACTAGGGTGGTTATTCTTTTCGAACCTTTGCCCCCATATTCGACTCAGCCGCGACATCATGGACTTCTAAACACGGACCCTGCGCTGACGACTTTCACGAACAGATAGAGGCATGATGATTGTCGACCTTGTTCCGCATTTGTTATCGCACTGTGAACTTGCACTCTACGAGGAAAATTGGTTGTCCCTACTTAGTTACTTCACCTCGCGACCTTTCCTTTCACATTCTAAAATTGCTTCTGCATCTCATGTACAAAACACGATCGGCTACAAGAACAGAGCAAATTATATATCCTTCCGCAACGACCTCTTAACCTCAAGAGCACACGACATTTGAATGCTCAAAACCATCAGGCGCGTGTTCGGTGCCAGGCGTTTACGCGCCTTTTCTTGTTCCCAATACAGTCTCAACATCATAACATTGCCATGGTTTTCAAAGAAGCTTTCGCAACCGTGAGCATTGGATGATGAATAGACTGCTTACATAATGAATCGCTTACACAACCTGTCCATCCAACGCGCGCTCAGTCGCAGACACACTCTCTCTCCATGTCCGGCCGACCAGCAGGGAAACCAGATCTCTCAGGCTACAACTATGGTACTATCTCGTCTCTCGTTCTCACAATTGGCCGTTCAGCACTCCCACGACGAGACAATGAACCAGATGGAACGCCAACATCACCGGTGGGGCGTATAGACCCTGAAGAAACAGGATCGAGAGTTGAGCATGCGGTGCCGAAAGATTTGGAGGAGGAGGAGAAAATGGCTGTGGCTGATGCTCAGGAGGGTGGCGAGAAGTGAAAGAGGGTGGTGTGGGTGCGGTGAGAGGGTTTGGAGACGAGGGATGTGTATGAGATGATGTTGTCTGCTGTGCATACTGCTCTTGGAGATCAGGCGCAGGATGTTGTACAGATCCGGTGTAGGAAATGTCCAAGGAGGAGTCGTTGAGGTCGAGAGTGTTTTGGGCTCATTGCACAACTGTTGAATTTGTCGAAGAAGGTCACGGTTATGGCCGAGGAAGGGCTCCTTATTGGCAGCGACCGGAAAGCGGAAGGGACATTGTTTCGCGGCACTCGATCGACAGTCCAACGACAACAGGCTGCCTCTGCTCACCATTCTCGGCTGGAGTCGGAGCTGTTCGACTATCAATCCAAGTCTTCATGGGATGCCATTGTCTGGTGCACAAAACTCATGCAGAGTGACGCTGATGAGCGCATCAACATTGATTCTACGCGAGCTAGCAGACGAAGGAGTCGGACGTTATGGATGTCGATGAGACCAAGTCCGGGGTTCCCAAGACCGCTACTCTTGCTCCCGGCTCGACTATTCAGCCGAAACGCCTTCTCGATCTCGAGAGCATGGCCTTCATCCAGGGCGGTCATCTGGTGTCGAACAAGAAAGTCAAGCTCCCCGAAGGCTCGTTCAAGCGTGCGAAGAAGGGTTACGAAGAAATTCATGTTCCTGCACCCAAGTCCAAACTCGTCAACGACGCCGAGCTCGTTGCTATTTCGTCTCTTCCTGCGTGGGCTCGTGAAGCCTTCACTATTCCCCGGCTTAACCGCGTCCAAACCAAGCTTTTCCCCATCGCATTTGATTCCGAAGGACCCATTCTTCCTTGTGCCCCGACTGGTGCTGGAAAAGTACGTTCTCACACATATATCTTGGCGACCTCCCCTTCGGTTTCGCTACACATCACGCTGGAATGTCATGTGAGGATCGTACACTCGTCGAGGATCTCTTCGCAGAAGGCTACATCCAAGTTCTCGTCTGTACCGCCACACTCGCATGGGGTGTCAACTTGCCCGCGCATACAGTCATCATCAAAGGAACTCAAATCTACAACCCCAAAAAGGTCGTTGGGCCAAGCTTTCTTCATAAGACGTACTCGAGATGCTCGGTCGTGCAGGACGACCGTAGTATGATACGTTTTGTGAAGGTGTGATTATCACGAATCATCAAGAGTTGCAGTATTATTTGAGTTTGTCAAATCAGCAGTCGCCGATCGAGAGCCAGTTTGTGTCGAGGTTGGTGGATAATTTGAATGCGGATATTGTGTTTGAGACAATTTGAACTAGGGATGAGGCGGTTCAGTGGTTGGGATATACGTACATGTATGGTCTTCTTTCCTTTCTCTGCTTTCAAACGCTGACATGACTTTCCTCCACAAGCTTATCTGGCGTCTCCATCGACTATCAAGACGAATCCGATCCAGGTTTAATTTAAAAGCGAGCCGACAATCATCCACTCCGCCGCAGTCCTCGAAAAAACTCAAATCGTCAAATATGAGCGCAGTTCAGGTCGGTTCTTGAGTACCGAATTTGGGAAAATCGTGTCGCATTATTATGTGATGTATACTTCGATGATGTATTACAATAAGCATTTGAAGCCTACGATGTCGAGTTTGGAGTTGTTTAGGGTTTTCGCGTTGAGTAATGAGTTCAAGTCCTGTTAGACAGAAGGTGAGTGCGTCGGCTGCTTTTTGTTTGAGGTTTGTGTGCTGATGTTGGATGTTTGTGCTGTAGGGTAAGATTGAGCTTTCAAATTTGTTGGGCCGATACCGATTAAGGAGCCTGCGGCGAAGATTAATGTTTTGCTGCAAGCGTATGTCTCGCAGTTGACCTCGTTGCGGATATGGTTTTCGTACAACAGTCCGCTGGACGGTACGTTTATCTCTCTCTCCATCTTCGAATCTGATTCAATTTGATACAGTAATCTACGAGCAATGTTCGAGATATGTTGAAACGCGGATGGACTATACCAACTAAAGCGGCCTTGGATCTATGTAAGATGATGGTCGAGAAGAGGATGTGGGGATCTATGACGCCCTAGAGACAGTTTAAGGGTGTTCCAGCGGAGATCATCAGGAAAGCTGAAGGAAAGCAATTTGTACGTTTTTGTTTTCTCTGTTGCAGCGTTTGGGGCCCGATATAACTGTCGATAATAGCCGCGGTATAGATACTTTGACCTGACACCGCTGGAGACTGGAGAGTTGATTGGGTCTCAGGATGCCGGTAAACTGGTGCATCAACTGGTACATGGTTTCCCAAAGCTTCAGTGAGTTTTGTTATCTGAACCTTGGGGAGGAAAAGCTGATGACGTTTGCATATAGACTTCAAGCTCGAGCTCACCGATCACGCGCTCGTTACTCCGTGTCGACCTTTCTATCATTCCCGATTTCCGTTGGGACGAGAAGATCCATGGTGGAGCTGAAACGTTCATCATCTTCTTTGAAGACGTCGACGGCTACTCTGACAGTGGCTCCGACAAAACACAGTACAAGGGATTGTGCGAATCCATTAAGCGGGAATATCAGTATTTCAAGGTATGTCTGTAATAGCCTCTTCTTGAAGTGTTAGCAGACCATCAATTTCAGACCCAAATTGACAGTATCACGGAAGAAGGAGATAAAGTCGTCGTGAAAGTACGTTGCATTTTGTGGCATCCTGTTCAAGATATCTGACTCGTCACCGTAAGGCACGACGACGTCTACCCTTGATGCACCTTCCATCCAAGTTTCTTGCTATGATGACCATTTTGGCAATATGTACTCTGCAGAGCGGTTGACGGTAACCCATCGCAGAATAAGACCTTGGTGGTGAATTTTACCAGAAAGAACCTGTTCTCTGGTGAAAAGATATGCATGGTCGAGGCAAAGATGACTTCGATTGATTGGATTTAGTTGAAAAATTAAATGTGGATTGTATCTGAGAGTTTGCATACTTAAATATAACAATTTGTCACTTCGAACGGGACAGGAATTCCTGGAATGCTTTAGTGGTGAGCTGGGCAGTACCCAACAATTCGGTGCCCGCATAAATGGCAAGTGTCCTTGAGGACATTTGAGCGAAACCCCTCAACTCGACACAACCTCGAGAACTACTCTCTAAACTTCACACCAGTCTCACTCCCTACCTCGTTGATCAAGGATTCTACTTGGTTTGACCAACCGACACCGTCCGGACAACTGTCTGTATACAGGGTCTAGACGTACGTATACCTACATTCCACATTGATTCCGCATTCCCTTGCTTGGCTCTCTACTTACAATACAATTCTAGTTGCCCACGGCACAGCTACGTGACATCAGAGCTTTGACAAATAGCTCGACTTGGCCATCCAAATCCGAGGATCCTTTTGCGGAGCAGATCCCTGTCCCTCCAAGCCATGACCGCTCTGCCTATTATCATCAATGACCTTCATGAGTTCATGGCCTCCGAAAAAAGGCAACTCGGCAATAAACTTTGCCATCCTCTCCTCAGTAACAATCGGCGCAGTCACGTACAGCTCAGCACCAGTCTCGTCAGGTAGCTTATCAAGACAAGGGACCCAACCGCGTCAACACCGACTCATCTTCCATCCGATGCACCCGCTGCCTTTTCATCCCGGCATTCTCGACGAACCAGCCGAGGTCATCCTGTATGACACCGACGACAACCAGCCCAACCATGTCTTTGAGGAGACTCAGAGCAAAGGAAGATTTTAAACGTCAAGAAGGATTAAATCAACTTCTTTCGATCAAGATCAATCTTTAAACTTCTGGAGATCGAAATGCTTAATCACAGATTAGGTCTTATCATGCTCCAGCAATGAAGGAGAGCTCTGCTGGTTCTTTTTTCCAAAGATAGGCATCCAGACAGAATAGATAATTTGTAGGAGAATCCAAGAAATCAAAAGTAATTACTAGAACTAGCACTTGAGAATATATCTCCAAAGGCGTTCAAGTTGATGGTATCAGATGTCGAAGTCAGCGTTATACACGATAGAGCCACATTGATCCAGGACCCAATGATTATGCCGTATCATTGTGCAAACTTTCCCATTAACATGCGCAATAAAACAATCATAAAGGTACTACCTGATCGAGTGGAAATCGGGTCTCAATCTATATATTCTGCAATTTCAACTCTTAAACATTGCAAATAAAATGCAAAGGGAGAAGAAATGCTTTGTCATACCCGCATATATCAACTCTTAAAACTTGCGTTAAAGAAAAACAGCAAAGGGAGGAGAAGCAGGGAGAAGCGGCATTATAAAATAATGTCTATGATCTCATCTAGTCTAAATGCTCAATCAGAATTTTTTCAATGTGATCAAACCTGCGAATATCAGCAAGGCGATCATAGAGAAAATGAGCGTGAAGCGTCATTCATCTGAGAGCTTAAAAACGACAAACAAATAATCTCCATAAGTAAATTATAACTTATACTCAGCATTCATCAGCGATATGTTTTAACATCAATATCAAGCGTTAATGATGCGATCGGATCCATTGACGGATCAACGATATCAATAGATGATTGTTAATGATCAAAGATTCAATCAAAGTCTACCATGATAATGGAGAAGATCAGGACCCTGAATAGCGCCTATAGGGGCTGTGTCCAGGTTCGGACATCTGGAGGCCCAAAATCCCAGGAAGGCTGTGTCAAAGTTCGGACAGGCGCCCGCCGCCGCAGGCGGAAGCTGGAGCCGAGTTCGGACACACAGAGGGGTTTCCTGCACCAAGGTAAGCGCCTGTCGGGAGCCGGGACAGGCGGTGCTGGATGGTTACAAACTAGTCATCATGTTTTCTGTGATATCGTTCTCGCATTTTTGGCAGCTTTTTCCATTTGGAGCTGCCAGACTGTGATCATGATAGGCCTTACTGGCAAAGATCATCGTGTAGTAAATTTGTCAATATCAACCCTCCCGTATTCCGTACACCCTCGACAAAGCAACTTACCACCCCTTGTGCCAACCGACAATGGAAATTGAGG
>KQ962166.1:38560-50993 GCA_001563735.1 Leucoagaricus sp. SymC.cos | reverse complement strand
GGAAGAGGCAAGCAATATCAGGATGCTCCCCTGCATGTTCAGAATGTTCGCACTGCTGCAACTCGACTCCCGGCATCTGTCTCCTCCCTTCTCCCGAATGACGACACACCAATCCTTGAATTCATTGACATGGCTCCCTCGCGGTACGCCCCATGTAATCAACACCTAGATGTCACGTTCTGATGCTTGTTGACATAGTCATTGCAATTTACTCAAAGACTGCAGGCAAGAATGCAAGGCATGCATCGGTCACGTCCTTATCCAATATTTCTGCTGCATCTCGAATCAGCGTACAAGTTTTCAGCCCAGTCATACACGGCATTTTCCGCTCAGTAGGATCACTGACCATGCCATATCAGACAAAGGCTTTTGCGCACATTCTTCCTCAGGAATTTATTGTTATACTCAAGGACAAGCCGAATGAAGAGGATGAAATGAATATTGTCATATCTCGTGGAGATACTGAGCAGCTCAAAGAC
Source organism: Leucoagaricus sp. SymC.cos (assembly GCA_001563735.1). NCBI lineage: Eukaryota > Fungi > Basidiomycota > Agaricomycetes > Agaricales > Agaricaceae > Leucoagaricus > Leucoagaricus sp. SymC.cos. The sequence goes on along the minus strand of KQ962166.1, from coordinate 50,514 downwards.
TTGAAGGCAGGCATATCACAATTTTCGGCAGCGGTGCGAGTTTTTCTCCAAAGGAAGAATTAAGTGTACAGGATCTTTGTAAACTAGTGCTATATCAACGTGAAAACATGAAAAACCACAAATGTGATTTTTAGCGATTTTTTCTATATTTTTTTGAAAGCTGTTTCCTGATTCGGACATCTCGACGGCCTCTGGCAGAGGCTAGACGCTGGTTCGGACACCCGCCGGTGGGTTTTGGGAGGTTTTGGTTCGGACATCCAGACCCCAAAATCACCAATTTTGTACACAGCCTCTATAGGCGCTATTCAGGGTCCTAGAAGATCTCAAGCTGCGAAGCGAGTTCTTTCTAGCCACATAAAGCGCGCCTTTTTCTCGAATCGATCATGATCAGGATTGAAATCAGCTGAGAGATTAAATCTCGATCAATGAGGTAAGGTTCATAGGTAAGACTGAGATTCTTGATCGGAATCGATCTATGAGTTAAAGTTACCATAAACATGCACAAGCACTTCATCACCATAAGTCACATTCATTGTTCGAGAATATCGACGATAAAAATCGGACTTTTCTACTAGAACAATATCTTGGTTTCAACAATGCGAGCAATTTGTGAAGAGAATGGAAGGTTGAAGGAAGAAACGACGAGAAAGGGAGTATTAAGTGGAGTAAAGAGAGATGATTCAACCCGAGCTAACGTCTCAAGGGGAACTTCTCGATCATGAACGTCAACACATTTCTCAACCGATCGATCCGTACAGGATCTTCTGAAACTTCAGTTATCACATATTAAGCTCATTCAATGATCCGCGATTTGATCAGCAAAGGATCTAGATGCTCAAGCATCGGAAAAGAGATAATCGGGTAAAGAGAAACCCGAGAAGAGACATTGGGAGAATAGGATGATCAACACATTATAGTCAAGCGATATGTAAACAGAAGAATCCTTTAGAAAGGTTGACTAAAATTAAATGTCAAGAAAGCGACGATAATGTCGTTGGGAGATAGGATCTCGACCATCGATCATGTTTCATCAAGCATTTCATTCTTCTACTTCTATGCGTCCTAATACTTCTATTAATGACATTATCCAATGTCGTCAATGCCACTACTGCGAACCCTGCAGGTTTCAGTCTGCCAGAACAAATGAGGCTTCTGCGCTGAAAAAGCATGGGTGCGTTGTGCGACAACACGTTTCGCATCAAAGATGAGAGTGTCTGAGCTAGGATTAGTCTAGAAAGTAGACAATCGACGAAACCGTAGGGAACGACACATTAAATTCAAGCATGAAATATTCATCAACATTAGAGTGAGTCAAAGAACCGGTAGGTCTCCTCAAAGAGGGCGAGCGACGGGAAGTTAAGCTCAGCGTTGACATCGAACTACTAAATTGACAAAAATCAGCGAAAAAATGAGGGCGGAAGAAACCCGCATCCCGTAAAAGGTATTCGGATGTCCCCAAGGAACGTGAATCAACATAGGAGCCCATAATGACGGAGACTTTTTAAGGTCGATCGTGCTAAACATTTGAACATTCAGGGAGGCTTGTAAAGAAAAGCACTCTCTGGGATATATTAAACTCAACCTGCAGCGACGTAAGATGGCGCAGGGAGGATAATTATCTCTTATTATAATGACAAAGGTAGCGAACGTCAATAATGAGGAATACATGACGAGGACTTATAAATGCTGCCTCGAGTCAATAATCCATTAGGCATCACTATAGACTCAAAATCCTGGTTAAGGAGCAAAGGCCTATCATAGCGACATGTGCAGTGAGCTCGTAAGCGTCATGCCCGTAATTAAACGAGGCAGAGCTATGAGGCTTCAATCAAACACTATAGTGCATAGGAGAGAATCATTTGGACGAGAATCAAAGAGTACGACAGGGCTATTGTCGATCTCCTGACAACAGGTATCCGGTCATCCAAGCATGTAGCGAATTTCAAAGACTTTCAGCGATACAACACCTGGCTAACCGGGGCCCATAACCTGTTGAAAACAGAACTTGTTAGGGAATGCGAGCGAGAGCTCAGGCGGATTCCAGTTACATGAACGGTGTACTCTACTACTGTTTATATACAGATGAGAAAGTAATGAGTGTGGTACGCATGTACTAGCTACAGCGAATGGCAATAAAGAGCATAACAGCGGAGTCCTAGGGCATCAAACTATTAAGGAGCCGTAGTCTCATAATCGGAAACATAAATGTAGGATACCATCTATATGGTACACGCGCTTTTTATAGACGCGTAGAGCGCTTAACCCAACAACTATGACCACCCCGACTCCGAAACGCAGCAAGAGGGTTCTGTCGTGTCATGATGGCCTTCCCACACAAACCCCAGTCCTGCTTAATCTGCTTCTAAGCGTAAAGAAAAATTAGGCACTCCATCTTTCGGATTCCTTCCCACGTGCTGTCCCTTCCTGAGAGGCTTGTGGATGTACCAGTCGTGGTGGCCGTTTGCCCTGCGTGTATCTCAGGATGGAAACAGACTGCCTGGATGCTTAAGCGACTTGAGATAACCAACATACCTGACGAGTTTCACTGCATCAACGGAGAATTAGTACCCCCAATGACGTGTACTACTAAAGTCTGGTAGAAGATGGTAACAGCATACAGGTGCGCCTTCGACACTTTTCCAATCCTTCGTAAACAGAAGCAATAATTGTAAAGAGCCTTACAACGCCAAACCATGTCATTGAGGAATCCATATGCTCCATGTTCTTCGTTGGTTGAGGCGCATTGCACGTCACGACGGTACCAGGAACTTGGTGCGCCTCCCACCCCCTTCTCACCTGAGGATTTGTGTGTTTGATAGCCAATTCAATCTTCAAAGTAGTAAGTGAACTATGGCGGGATGCTTTAGGCAAAGCTTCGTTTCCTCTTCCCCCAATTACTGACTAAGCTGCTTCTTCTTATTATCGCTTCTTTTCCCGGTTTGCATACAACCCGGCCCAAGTGACTTAGAAATCAACGACGAAAGGATCTCCACTCGCCACTATCCTTATGGGTTAGAAAATCGTACTTCCTCGGCGACGAAGCTCCCGATAGGCCCATTCCAATCGCCTCTGGATCTCTGCCCATTCTTCCTGTGTTCCCTCTACCCCGAGATTCCTTTTGCATTCTTCGATCCCTTCAAGAAACAAAATATGACTTTGCTGAAACCTTTGGAGAACGCTACAAATGGCAGGAACATCTAACCCTTTCTCTTCTATTCCCTTCTCCAAGTCCACAGCGTTCGAGGAAACCAAATTTTGCTTGAGTCGGCGAACAGGATCCGGGTCAACGAGAACATGCGCTCGTTTCTTCCTCCTTAAAACGGAACCTATGACCCCGGCTTCCGAATCTTTGATTTGACGATGCTCGTACAGGTCGGCTTGAGCGTGGATTGCGAGCGCTCGAATGAGTGTAGCCGCAAATTTGCTTGATATTTCTGATGTTAATTCTGTGTTCTCCTCGTTGCATCCAAGGAGGTCGTTAACCGTTGTTGCGAGAGTTATGAATTCCGAGAATTGAAGGTTTGGCTGTGGGCCAGACTTTTGCTTAGATCTCAAAGTTTGAGGCTTACTAGAGCCGGTGCAGTGAGCGATAGAGGTGTCCAAGGAGGTGTCGGAGCAAGAACCAAAGTCGAGGGAAGCGATGGGTGTGGCAGATTTGTCGTGACGTTCATTGTAAATTCGAATAGTGTTGTAAGCGCGAAGGCCTCCCGAGTCAAGGTACCTATAGACTTCGGTGCCGCAATCGTCCCCAACTGGATAGCCTACCACAATGGAGCAGGTGGCAATGAGGCGGCGCATGCATATAATGATAATTTCCCGCGAGCACGTACCGAAGCTGTCACCAATCTCAACTACGACCCGCAATCCCTCCGGTGGTAAATCCAACTTTTCCGGATATTTGAAGTCGGGGGAGGGGCACACAAGTACTTCGACAAATTCAACCTTACCACGAAAGAGGCTGTTCCATCTCCGTAACCTTTTCCTCGTAACTTCGATTATCACGTATTTATCCCATAGAAATGCAGCATCGTAATGTTGAGTCATGTTTTCATGAAAATAGCCAATGGGAGTGCTAGACAATATTTCGGTCCTGCGACAAAATGGCCGGGAGAGTTGTTTGAATGGGTAGGAGGAAATTACGGGATCATCAACTGGTTCAGGCGATTTGATCAATCCCGTTGAATCGATGACGGCAAATGGAATTAGCGCCAGTTTTTGGAGTACTATTTTTATCTTGCTTCGGCCTGGCATGGCTTTCAAGGGTTAGGAATAAACTGATGGCGATGGCTGGTTGGGAGACTTGAGGTTGAGTCGTGCGTCGTGCGCCGGTGAGTCTACCATCCGAGACGAGACATGAGTCTTTTTTGGTAATGGGACTCCACGAGATCAGACCTTAGCGTGTTCAGCATGATCCGAGCCTTCGCCACGAGGACTGAGCGCCCCCGGCCCTCGGGTATTCCTGAGCTTCTCTAGCATCGACGTCCCGTCATTTGACTACCTTTGTCCCAGCTGACGATTGACACCCTTGGTTTCTCTCGACTTGGCGCTGCGATGAAAATTCGAATAAGTCGGTCTCCCTAGGTTCTCTGTAACCTGGGGGTGAGATTGTTATCAGCTATTAATCGCCCAGAGTACTATAATCTAGCTTCTCGTTACGGGTTCAACGAGTTGGCCATAGACTGAAGTAGCATATATCCACAGAGGTATCCTGGTATAAAGGCCGTCGTCAAAGGCATGAAGTCTGACGTAGAAGTCGAGGTCTAACTGAACACGTACCATGGTGAGCTCGGGTCATGAATACCATGGACTTCACCGAGAGCGTGGTGGCGGCGAGGCCTGCAAAAGGGTCCACACCACGACCAGAGATCAGGTTACCATGCAACCGACTTGTACATGTAACATGAAGTCATCATCCAAAAGTGGCATATTCAATACTGTCTCTGAATGGTAATTAACAAGGCGAAAATGGTACAAGCGATTGGTGTGCCTCAAGCAAAAGAGTGATCCGTATAGTACAATGAAACACAGCAGGCGTACGATGCTGTAATCTAATCCACGATCGGAGTCACGTACAGAGGAAACGCAAGGTGGAGAGCCCAGTCATTCACTTTAGGGACCATTCACAACCATTTCTTTCGGAAAGCGTCCAAACGCTGAACATCGCAATCCTCAATCTTCACCGATTATAATGGGCACGTAGAAGGACAGTACACCTCCTGCCTCGCTGCCCCGGCAGGATCGACCAATTTAGTAGAAGTTTACTGAGAGGTATGAAGCTAGAAGGTTGACGCGCATCAGACATAGCGGTTCCAGGCGTTTAAAAACCTCATTTCAGCAACCCGTACATCATGGGTGGCCTTGACACGTCACCCAGTAGAGGTGGTCTCAATAATCTCGAACTTGATCATTGTGAACTGTGTGGTTGTTCTTGACTAACTTCATGACTGTCCCTTCAGTTTGCTATCTGGTTCCGGACGTGGAGGCGCTGATCGTGGGGAAGCAAGAAGAGCATCAGACGGTAAAGACATGGTTATCTTGTTCCCTGAATTGGACTGAATCTGGTAATCGGCGAGAATAGATTGGACATTAACGGAATTTAGATTTGACTCGAAGCTCATCCAGCGTGAATGAAAAGAACTCACGACCATACTTTCGTGCCACCCTGGTTTGATTTCATGATTACAGATGATATAAATGTTCTCTGGTGTAAACTTGATGATGACTCGAGTCTCGTCCACTTCGCTTGGACATTGTCGAAGATGCTAGTAGTTGGAAGACACACAGCGTTTACTCCAAATCTTAGTTCCAGCTCAAGTCAGCACTGGCAGGAGATCGGCATCCGAGCCTTGCAGCGGTAGTACCATGGGGACCAAAGCGGCATTGAGGAAAATGGACTCGGAGAATGGACGGTAATGCAGCATATAGAATTATCCGGTGAATCTTCAATTTATAGCACTCCGGTATAGCGGTAGCAGTAGTACATGTAAGTTGGCAGTCGTATACTTCGAGGTAGTACACGGTACGGTATAAAAAAAAGAGCACTGTAATATGTTGACTTGATCAGAAAGACCATTCGCGACGAGAGTCTACACTCACTAAGAGGGGGGACTGTTCAGTGGCCCCACGAAGCGTCTACATTTTTTACCCACTCCCTTGATCCATAATCCCCTATGGCTTGATCATAATCCTGTCGGAATCGGAATAGGAGACCGGATAGTGATCGTACATGTTGCGGGCGAGATGCATGTGGTGCGATCAATTTCAAAAGGTTGTCAACGTGTCGCATGGTGCCGACAATTTATCACATAATCATAATTCCCATGATCGCTCAGGATCAATCATAGTCCACAGCCCTATTTGCTGATGGAATTGTTTCTGAAGCTTCTCTACATACTGCGTGATCTCTGAAGGAAATCAGCAAGGGCAACGAGGTGACCAACTTACTATGGTAAAGGGACACTGACTCGATTGTAGAACGAAAGTACATTTCTGGCATTCTAAATTGAGGGAAAGGATCAGGTCCGCTTCAAGGTGGTCCCGCCATGGGCGACCAGAAGCCCAATGAGGATCCTCAACGGCGTCTGTCACGCACTTGTCACACGATTCAATTGAGAATGGGCAGCTTCCTGCGCATTGATCTAACCCACTATCATGTCGAAACATATCCTCCCGCATGCCCTTCAGATTCCAGCCATCAAGAAACTTTCCGGGAAACGGATTGTTCTGGCTTCGAATAGCCCTAGGAGGAAGGATATTCTGCGAACTTTCGTCGGTGTCACTCTGGTTTGAAGTCTGAATTGAAATTCATCCCCAAATTACGGTTGCGGCAAGTGGATTTAGGGTTTGGCACCTGATATCGTTCCTTCGACCTTCGAGGAAAACTTGCCGTCAAGTTCTTTTGCAGATATTCACGAATACCCTGTGGCAACCGCTTCTCACAAGGCTGTTGAGGTATATGAGCGTCTCGTTGTGAGTATCAAGGCTTCTTTACTTCATTCTTTGCTGACCGCGGTCTAGGGCGAAGACCCTGATAATGCACCCGACCTTGTTATTGCGGGTAGCTATGGCTCATCTCCGTATTGTATGGTGCTATTCCAATACTCAATGAGCTTATTTAGCGGATACTGTCGTTTTGACGCATGCTCTCCCATCGACATCTCAGACGTCGTTTGCAGATCTCCCACAGATCGCTCAAGAGCTGTTGGAAAAGCCCCTTGACAAGAAGGATAACCTCAGAATGCTGTTGGATCTGAATGGCGGCATTTGTGAGGTGGTCACTGGTGTCTGCGTTGGTCAGAACTATTGACTGTCAATGGGTCGATAACCAGTTCTAACCTCGAGATTTCCTCATCAGTGTACCCCGTCATTTATTCTCCTGGATATAATCTCAAGTGCGAACACGATGCAATCACTTCAAGTCTCCATTTTGATGAAATTTCGCAGATCGATTGATGAACGTTCTTTGGTGTATTTTGCGGATAACCCGGAACATATTGTACAGGCTTATGTGAATAGTGGGGAGGGGATTGACCGAGCGGGAGGGTTCTCCATTCAGGTATTCCGCGTCTAATTGATTGCGATCCGGAACGCACGGCTGACTGACTGCCCCAGGGTCTTGGAGGGATATTAGTACGCAAGATTGAGGGGGATTTCAACAATATCGTTGGATTCCCTGCTGCCTCGTTCTTCAAGTTACTTGATATGCTTGTCGAGGAGGATCCAGACTTCTTGGAAGTCTAGTACATCTGTCCTCTCCATACCGATGCAGGTTCATGTATGGGTGCCGTTGACAGCGTTGTTATTACAGAATCAAGGATGTGATCATCCCGAAAACCCACGTCAGCTTGACCCTGCCGTCTCTTTCTCTCGTGAAAGCTTCTGTCACCAACAGCCACCAACCATAAGGAATGTTCCCGGGTGTGGCACGGCTCCGGATTCCAAGAGCGATCAATTTCTCTGTGCCTCTGAACTTCTGTCTTTGTGATTACAGTTCGATAATGGAAAAACTTAATCACATGTTGTCAAGGGTCAAGAGTGTTTAAATGGTCACATTTGCACAAGTCACGGGTCATTTCTACGCAGAACTTCGGTGTCAGGCTGACGAGTAACTATAGCTGCGCTGTAGAGCACCAGGTACATAGCAATTTAGAACAAATTCAACATCGAGCTATTCAACAAGCTCCGAACGTTCGGGAGCTCCAAAACGTGGCTTAACCATCGGGATCTTCCATCCTCTTTCATGTTGGCGACCCTTATACGAACTTTCGGTAGCAGCCACTTATGCAACAAAAGATCACGTTGTTTATACATTCCTTTCTACTCAATGGCTTGACAGGAGTGGTGAGTACGTATTCCTTCACAATATGTACATACCGGAATGCCTTCCAGCATGCTACCAACACTACCACCACCTTTTCCTCAGCATATCTTTCGCTGCGGATGGTGGTGCTCACCGGACTCGAAGCTTTGAACATGGTCAATCTGGGACTTGATGATGAAATCCTGACGCTCGCTCGTCAATATCAAATACTGGAGGTGCGTGCCCTTTACCCCCCTCCCCTTCCACCCCAAATTTCACTGACATCTTGGTCTTCTGTGCCGTAGTACCTCCGCAGTGGGTTTTGAACGCAACTTCTTGCTGGAGGTTTTGATCGTAAGCTTACGGGTTTACAGTTATCATCGTGACTCTTTTCTTCTGTGATTATTTAGCGGCTCTGCGGAGAGAGGTATGCAGGCGCTTTCAGCAGCTCTACCAGTTTGACCAACACCATTGATATTGTCTCACTCAGATTTCGAGTATATGGACTGGAAAATGGACCACTCTCAACGTGCTGTATCTTCTCGTTCGCTACGTTCCTTTCTGTAACTTCGTCGACTTGATATTGAGTGAGTGTTTTCCAGCCAACCTGTGAACATGACCTCACTTCGGCTCTCCCTTTCAGCTTTCTTCTTTGACTCTGAGGTGCGCTAGGGCTTCACGTCTACCTCTCATCCCTCCTGTGCTCAAATATTCCAGCCTACATTTTGCATGCCCCTATTTCATTTCAGCATGTGTGAGTAGTCCTCCTGCATATGTTGTATACCTCCGATACTCATTTCCAGCAGGGACTTCAATAATAGGAATGTCCGTAACAGAAGGTGAGCGCTTTTTAGCCTATGTTCTAATCAGTAATCTCAGGTTCGTGATAGCGTGTTTTTGCTTGAGAACGTACGCACTCTGGGGGGCATCTCGAAGGGTTGCAATCTTCTTGGTTGGACTTTTCTCGGTGTGTTATTTCCTTCCTTGTAACACTCAACCCCAACCGCAAGCACTTTGATTGTTGACCTCGACCCTGACATCATTGTTGTACCGATCATATGTAGGTGATGATAATCACTGGCTTTATCCTGAATGGATTCGTGGCCGCTTCTGCAACAAGTACGTGATTGCTCTTGTAGTCATTTGTGCCGTCCTGATATTTTGTTATAGTGATGCAGCCAACAGTCTACGCTCCTAGATTGATTCCTCGATGTGTTATTCAGCTCCAGCTCAAAGGGGCTTCCCTCGCAATCTGTGGTTGGATCACTCTCATGGCAGTGGATACAAGTGTGTCCCCAATCAACTTTTCACACTCTGAGCTGAGCTCACGCTGATGTACCTTCCATCTCTATAGCCTTGATATCGATGATCGTGTATGCCAAGTCGCGAATGTACAGGTCACATGTTTCTGCTCAGAACGATCTTCTTGACTATATATATCGTGATGCATTCTTGTATTTCTTTTTCAATTTTTGTACGTCCGCTCTTCAATCCTCTCCTTACATCTACCGACTGACAGGGGCACTCCATCACAACAGTCATTTCTATTACATCTGTCATATTTTACTTCATGGCTCCTGGTCCTATTAGAGCGGCAACATCAATGTCAGTAAGATCTCTAACTATGTGTGATACATCGTAAATCACGCATATTTACTAACGTCAACCTTCGTCTCTTTTCGCAGTCTCGGGTTGACAATGATCAGTATCCTTTCGTGTAAACTCATGCTTCGACTCCGTGATTTCGGGAATAGTAACTTCTTAGATCAAGATATCGCTAGTTTGAACTCGAGTGTGGCGCTGTCTTCTTTACAGTTTAATCCGCGTAGAACGGCGGATGTTGTAGAGATGGACGATCGGCTACACGTATAAAACAGCATCCGCTACCTCTTGTTCATCAATTTGCGGACCAGTCACGTCGGAGCGCCTGTGACCTTAATACCTATTGACATCCACCTCCTCTCTCCCTACTTTGGCTGCTGTTGATATATATTACTCCATTCTTATGCTGAACTCTACCCACTCTTTGCATTTTATTTATCTTGTTCAATTTATCATGCAATTGTGCATGTTTTTGTTCTCTATACTGTTTATTGTCTTTCCTCTAACTTTTTAAGTATCTCTCTCTCATTCATCCTCACTGTCTTGATAATGTACTTGTATTGAACATTCAGTAGTATGTGCTTTGGCCTCCCTGTGTTCAAAAAATCTACATTCTTATGTTTATTTTAGTCCAACCTTTTTTCCTATTTCACTCATCTCTCATTTTCCTCTTCAAAGATGTTGTCTGAAAATTGTGTTTGTAAGTCACATATAAGTTGTGTATATTGTGTACTAGCCACTCAGTTAATCCTATGCCCTCTTCCATTATCTAAACATCATCTGAAGTCTCTAAGGTTTTATTCTGATTTTTGACTATCTTCTCCTCCACTGCACATCTCTCTCTCAAACCTCATCATTTCAAGCTCATTTTCACTTGTTTTGATTCCCTGCATTGTCCCCATTATTTATGAAGCCTAGAAGTTGTTCAATTTGACTGCATTGGGTTGATTTTCATAAGAGAGTTTCTTTCTCTTCAACACACAAATGTCTTATTTGGAAGTGTGTCATTAATAAATTTATTTGATCAAATTCTTGGTGTTGGTTTGCCAGTCTCGAGATTTGATTTCATCCTCCAAAAACATCATCTTTACTCTTGCAAACCTTTGGCAACTCACTTGGGAGTTTAATCAAACAGAATGGGACATGTCCCTTATGGCCTGTTTTTGTTTTTGTTTTTGTTTTTGTTTTTTTTTTAATCAACAATTTATTATGCAGTGCTCAATCACAGTCTGCACCTAATTACAAATAAACACTAGCTAGGAAAGTCTATCAATACAAAACAAAACAAAATAGCTAATTAAAGTGAGACTTGTGATTAGAGTGTGAGTATTGAAACTACTGGAAACATTGAGAGACAGTAGTACTATCAATGGGAAAAAGAAAAAATAGGAAAGAGATTGAGGTCAACCAAAATCACTTACTGGCACATTATACATAAGCAACTGGACAGGTGGAAGTGGAGATATGGAGATGCTAAGACACAGCCCAGCATATCAGTGTAAAGTAGGAGTAGATAGCATTTGAGGTGGTGGAATATCTGAGTTAAACACAAATGCTTGTGGATTGTAGGTGAGGAAGTCAATAAATTGACTTAGAGTGTTGATAGGGGCATCTTCTCTAACATAGAGAGAACACCTGATGATGATATGTTTGTGTGTTTCAAAATGGAAGCTGCATCAGCAGCCAACAGGTTCATGAGGGAAGAAGTGTGCTCTATAAGAACTGATAGGCATATGATTGGTAATGGCACATGTAGTGCATGTGACAACATTGAAGTTAGTGATTAGGCATGATGAGTCACTAGTGTCAACAGAATATGAAGAACAGAGTTCTCGAAGCCAAGAACCACTGTTATGATATTGAGGAAGAATACAGTGACTCAAACAATTGTCCCAATATTTGGCACTTTTTGATTGTTGCCTTAATAGCACCACAACAAAGCCAAATAAGACCAAAGTGTTAGTTAACCACTGAAAGATGCTGATCAGGGCTATGAATTGAGCTAAGGTTCAAGTAATTTGATAAAAGCCTCAAGGATATATGCTCAATTCAA
>KQ962165.1:459799-479856 GCA_001563735.1 Leucoagaricus sp. SymC.cos | reverse complement strand
TTTTCTCACGTTACAAGCTGGCATACCCCAACTGGCGCAAGGGGTTGATCAGGTTGGCGCAAGGCAGCATTGGCCTGTGGTGCAGAGTGGCGCAGGTGGATGGCGCAATGGCGCACACTGGCGCAACGTGCGCCAACATTGCGCCACCTGCGCCGTTTGTTGGTAATAGTACTTGTGGACGATTCTAAGCTTTTGTAGGACAGCGGTCTTTGTGGGACGTGTTCTACGGGTGAGATTAACTGTTTGTTAGACATTCGGGCATCAGCTCATTTATGAATGCACGCTCGCTGACTCGATGATTAAGCCGAATATTTGAATACCTACATAAGATAGAAGTATGGGGAAATGTTTACCCATAACTGAGAGTGATACTAGGTGCGGGGGATGATAACTGATTATATTATATGGCTTGGGTGGTCACAGTGACTATGTTTATAATGAAATTTTAACAGCTATTGATTGTTTAGAATACCAATTAATGATATGTGCCATTTATGCACCATTTGTCTGGTGCAGGGTGGCGCAAATTCAACTTTTGTGCCAAAATCACATGTCCCTGGGGGGAGGGGTGCTTTGACTTGACCCTTTAACAATATGTTTATCCTTCTCAGGTTCAGTCATCTGATGAACGTCGGAAGCCAAGATAGAGGGATCAGCAGTGGCATCGTCTAGTACTCCCTTGGTAGAGAATCCATGCCCATCACATTCAATTTCCATGAAATAATTCTTGCATTGTTTGTTCCAGAGAGCATCACGAAGTAGCTGCAACAATGGTTCAGCTGGCCATTCAGGACAGTCTTTGAAATCCTCCAATTTCCCAAATACTTCTTGTAGGTTATCGTGTTCTGTGGGTGAACCCTCATTCAACCAGACATCCTTCAGAGCATACTCTCTGCAGCCTTCCACTGTGTCCAGATCCTTGGGTAGATGCTTAGGTAATTCAGTCACTCTCCAGACTCGTGTTTTTCTCCCAGTTATACATAAGGATCATGGATTGTGGATTGGGTTGAGCATCAAAAACCTTTGTGCTTGGCCCTTCACGCTCTTGATTGTGTAAATGTACTGAATCTTGTCCTTGTATGTGACTCGTTCCACTGTTGTATCAAATCCCATTTCTGTCGAGGTCGTCAGCAAAAATGTGATAAAGACTGGAGTAAATGTCCTGATATCCTACATGTTTGTGAGTAAAAGAAAGGGAGACTGAATGAAATGAATTACTGTGGTGAAGTCGAATGGTTCACATTTGACAGAATGGGAGCACAAAAAGTACCAGAGAGACATTTCATTGTCTTTGATTGTAATCTACTCTCAAAATCAACATTTCCTGTTGTCCTGACTGGTTCAAGGGAATGACCCACCCCATACATCCACATCCTACGTGGATTGTCATTCATTAAATAACTTGCTGCAGAGACTAGTTGAGACCAGTTCTGAGGCAAATAATATAATCAGCACACCGATGCTTGTGAGACGTTCAAACTTTTACCTCTTCCACATTATCACTGGACTTATTCTTCTTGTACTCCATGATTACTGCCATTTTTGATGTTTCAAGTGAGGTAGAACCAGGAGAGGAGAGCAATTTAGGTCTGAAGTATGCATCTACCTTGAAAGTTGCACCTGGTGTCTCCCCCTTGAGGTTAGAGTAGGTGCAGTCGAAGTACTGGAACCGGACTGGATGCTTGCCAAGGCATTCCCAATCTACCTGATTAAGGACTTCAATAATTTCTTCCAGATTTTTGAAGATCTTTGGTTCTATTGCATGCATCTCTGAGGGTGGGCAGTCGAAGTCGGACCAGCAACGTGTAGTGTTTCCTTCAGAATGCACTTCAGTAGTGCAATCTTCTGTGAGCTGCTCACGTGCAGCATTGACAGTGTCTTGTGTTGGCATAAAGAGTGCATAGTGCTCCAGGAAGATTTTGACAGAGCAGGAACACATTTCAGGCTGCATTACATTAACCATTTGTGGGGTTCAGTCTTGGTGTTCATTCATACATCAGAAAAATTTGATCTGCTTGGTCAAGGGCTTTTTTGCCTTTGAAAGGTGCTCAAAAGCCTTTGACTAGTTTTGTAAAGCCGAGTCTCTAACTTGCCCAAGCACAGCAACTTTGGGGGACCTCGATTTTGGCAGGGATATTTGGTGCCTTGGGAAAGCTGCTCAGTGGCTTTCACAAGTCCTTTGGATAGTGCAAATATTACATGAAAAAGATTCTAATATATACATGCAGCCCCAATAATGTTAAGTCAAAAAGCGGAGTCCATACAGTACACTTTTCTATCCAGCTGGTGAATGAAGTAGTTTGACAAAGTAAGGGGGTCAAATGCAAGAACGTCAATGTTAAAATAGTGTGACAAACTAGAAAGAAAAAAAAAGGCGTCCTGATTGCAAAATTCAATGCTTGAAGCGAGGACTCATACAGCCTTGTGTTCCTTGGTTCTCAGGTTGTAAATAATAATCTCATAGTATTTGTCATCATCGTTGTTGTCCATCTTGTCAAGAATATCATCACTCGAAAGTTTGTCCTTCTTGCTTCTCTCAATACCTTTATCTCCACCACTCTCCTCCAATTCCTCTCCTGTGATAATACCACCCATAACCATGTCCTTGTTGCCTTCATTGCATTCAGCCTCCACAGCTTTCCTCAACGTCTTGTCATATTCAGTCTTGTCAGAGGATTGTTGAGGGCTACCAGCTGGTGAGCTGGCTGAAGGCACTCACTGATCTTTGTCTTCACTGTCGTGGCTGTCATAGTCAGAATCATTCAGGATGCTGTTACCGTTGTCATCACCAACATCGACAGTGATGGACTTCCGGGTAATAGGTCGAGTAATGTCTGGTTTCTGCAAGTCTGCATAGCAGCGAGTGCATGTATGTGGGGAGGGGACGATGTGGACTCAGGAGGGGATGATGGTGGAAGGAAAGCAAGCTGTGAAACATCAACTTCTAACTTATTGTAATTAAGTCATTAATTAACTCTCTCACTTTGTCTCTCATTCTCCCCCTCATTGCTTTCCCACCTTTGCACAGACTCTGCTGCCTGATATTATCACCTTCAGCTTAACGGTATGGTGCATATACTCACTTAATTACCTTCTCTAACATGCAGTTAATTAATTGTCTATGATACTACAGTAAATCCCCTTGAACCCAATGCTTCCTTTCCACTGCCATCCAGAGATGTGATAGTATGGTATCAATGTCAGACCTGAACAAGACCAACGACAGCCTCCATTTGGATTATCAGTAGTATTACTTTATATCATTGATGAAAGCTCAATGCAACTGCTGACTGGTCCTGACTCTGAAATAACTTAAAATGCTTGAGCATGACATAGAAATACTGAGACACTGCCAGAAATCCGAGACTAGTATAGAAAGCCCAAGTCAATTCATGAAAGGCACCAAAGGCATGAAACCTAAAGGCACCCCAAGCCAATGTACTAGAAAGGCTGGACCGAAAGCCAAAGGCTGTCACAAGTCACAATGAAAGCCAAATTTAGCCCAAGTCCAAGCCCAAGCAGATCAAGTTTTGCTGATGTACGCTGGCCACCAATGCTCTTATTGTGTCCATTGTATGGGAGCGTGAGACTATTCAAACATGTCACATGAAAACCCATCATATTTCTCAGGCTTTTTTGCTCAGTTGGTGTTGGTGGACATTGATTATGCCTATTTCCAGAATGTCAGTTGAGAGCATACTGGTGAGGGAGCATAAAATCAAACATATTTGGTAGAAGTATCTTTGTTTTCACTTGTTGAGATTGTTTGGTGAAGTGCAGAAAGTCTAAGTTGAGGAAGGCTTGAGTGGATGGAAGAGCTGGGATAGAACAACAACTTAAGAAACCAAAATCACTGCTTTCTATCTAATTCTGTGAAGGGATCAAATTTTCCATTTCAAATTCTTTAATTCACTCATAAGTAGCTCGATAAATGTCATATAATAACATCATTATTCTACTGGGCATGCATCTGAGTATTATCATCCTGAAGTCTACAAAGCAACAATCGAGTATGGATATAACATGGCCCCTTCCCTGGTTAGTGGGAATTGGACTATGTTATGAAGGGCAGTAGTGGACGTCACCACATGAAGAAGGTACAGAGAGGGGTACATGGTTTAACATTCACAACAGGAGCCTGCAGTTACACTTATTAGACTCTAGCCTCGAGGAATAACAAGATTGGAGCATGTATATCATGATGATGACTGCAATGTGAGTAGAGTTATGATTCCATTGACTTTAATCAACTTTGCTGCTGACACTCAAGAACAAAACTCACCGATCTCGTTGCAAGAAAAAAGGAGCATATTGATTGTCAAGTCGTCCTAATAAACTGATCCATAAATTTTAGCACAAAGCGCTTGTCAAAGTGGATGACAAGCCTTATCACAGTAGGCAGCACACTTGACAGACACAGACTTCTCGAAAAAAAGGCATTAATACATAAAGTTATACATCTTCTCTACCCTCCCCTCTCCAGGCTGTAACTTACCTTCATCATCTCAATCCTCATCCAACAAACCTTCAAAAATGTTTTAAATCTCTGTTCAAAACCCAAACCTCAGTCTGTCATCCTCTTCACTGTCATCCCCATCAGAATACCCAGCTCTCATAGGTGAGTGTCCAAAATATTCCATTCACTGACTGGTAGGAATGAACGAAATCCGAAGCTCAGTCTAACACATCCTGATTCTCTGAACTTTTTGCTGAGATGGAGAATTTGATTGGCTTTGGGTGCTGTTGAGAGATATGTAATTGTTTTCTCAGTTCTCGCTGACTTGGCGAGGTGCTTATAGCTGATAGGAACCAAGTTCTCCACATTCTTTGCTATGCATTAGGAGTCAATACAATAAACTGTCTTTTCTCTCTTCTCATGATCTCTTTGTAATGTAATCCTATATGCATCTCAGATGCTACAGCTTCTTGGTACGAAAACGAGGACACTTCAGTCAATCAATTGACACACAGTTGAAACACCTACCTGTCCTACAAAATCCCATGTACTGCGGGTGGTATGTATTGCATAGCAAGTTTGCTGCATGTCGATACAACCACATTCATTCATTTTTGGTGTTCCACTAGACTCTGGCCTTTCACCATCTAGTTTTTATAATGGCCCAAACTCCTGGAAGGGCAATTGTAGCTGTTACATAGATAGAGGAGTACAGTGGAGATCGACTCAGCACTGCTAGCAGCTGTGATGCCAATCACCACTCACTGCGGACTCATCAGATAACGCAAGCCACCCACGAGAGATGCCCACAGTGTCATTCCTTTATCCAAGATACAGCCATCGTTGTCTTCTCTGTCTTTTGGTCTGCAGGTTTGAGTTCATCTATTTTCGGCTTCGTACCCAGTGTCAGTTTTGGATGATCATTTCGAATCTTTCCATATCTTTGTCAGACTACTAAAAACATAGACAATCTTTGGCTCAGGCTTAAGACACTCTTGAAGTCATTTCAGTCACGAAAAAAGGTTCAGTTTTGTAGAATCTACTGATTGTCACATGCGAGTATAGAATTCTTGCAATGGAATTGCGGAGATTGTCTGCAGCATGACAGAATACTGGGATCAAAATGAAATAGCCGAGCACATACCAGATTCAGTGATTACTGAGCTTCTGAATCAAATGCCAAGTGGTTAGAGAATGGATAAGGATAAATAAATGACCCAAGTCAAGAGCGTAGACTTGGACAGAGCTTAGACCAGAGCAAATTGATTATTTCACAAGTTTGAACAGGCTTCAAGTCAATACACTTCATGAATGCAATGAAAATTGTTCAAGAATTTGATCTACTGTATATGGAAGGTTAGGAAATCTAGAAGAGGAAAACACTCTCTGAATTATCATTCAAAAGTCATAAGGGAACAATGAAACATCAGGCTAACAACTTGACCAAGGTATATTAGTCAGATATTGAAGTTAAGCCAAATCAGAGCCAGAATTGCCAGACGTCATGTTGCCCGAATGAGAATCAGTGGGCGATCTGTTGCCCTGATCAGATTCACTTGATGCTTTGTCGTCCAAGCCTAGTTTCCATTCAATGTGATGCTCAAAACAACCTGGATTCCTTCCCTGAAACTTGGCCTCTTCCTTGTGCTGCCGCTTTTGTGCAGTCTCTTCCTCATGCTCTTCAGTATTGTCATTGTCCTCAGAAGATTTTCAAGTTCCTTCAGGGTCACTGTCTTTGTAAGTCTCATCATCACAACCAGCGGCTTTGCGTCCATCTCTCTGCCACTTCACTCTGGCCTGCATACTAGACTCCTCGATCACCATGCATTTATTGATGAATTTGATATTCAGGATTTCCCTGGCAGCCTTCCACATTAGGCACAGCTCTTCGAAAATTGCAGTACTGGTGAGTCTGTAAGGGATAGAGTTATCACTGTAGGCCTCCAGAAGGGCCAAATGAATATAGTGGAGTGGAGTGGAAATTTTCGTATGGAATCTGGGATCCATGGCATTGTAAAGAAGGGGATTTTGCCAACAGGTAAAGACTTCTGTCTTTGTGGGTGAAGGCCAGTGGCCAAAAGTGAAAATGTTGGCAAAGAGGTCATTACCAGGCTTGTAATCGATGCAAAGAATATCCCAGACCAAAATCCACCAAAGAGACTTGTAGTCATATTCATAGTGATAAAATGGAATTCCAGGCACTGAACTCAAGCCCCTAGGCACTTCAGTGGTAATGAATCCTAGCCTGGGCTCGGAATCGACCTTGAAGTCGTGGAACTCATCCTTAGAGTCGCTGGATTCCTCTTGTAGTAAGGGAGCATATATCAAAGGCTCTTTTACTGGGTAGACCAAGTGTCCCAAGTGTAACTTGTAAGGCATGAAAAAGGGGGTGTCCTAGAAAATTAACTGTTAGATGATGCAGTAACAATGTCAAAAGTGATCATACCGTTTTCGGATCATGACCGCCAATGGGATCTTTGGAATAGGGTTTCACGTACTCCAAGTCACTGACTTTGCCTATGATGCATCCAGAAGAGTCCCTGACCATTATAATATTTCCCATGCTGATATCTCTGTGCACCCATTTCGCAAGGGCAAGTAAAACTAGTGCTGAAAAGAAATCAGGAACGGAATGTAAGAAATAACAGAACGGAAACTCACCAATAAAAGCATCATTAATTGCACTAATAGAGGCAGCAAAATCCGAGGAATGATGCAGGGCTTCACCGACCTTGTTATAGATGAGTCGATATTGCCATTTGGGTTGAAATCTTTATTGAGCATGAGCATTCAAGTTTGATTTTCAGGGCTTTTGGGTCCAATTGGAAAGGTAGATGTTGCTGGACAGGGTGGGTAACGTGGTTTGGGTGGATCCTTCGACAGTATGTCTGCTCGAGTCATGTTTGGTTACCTGGGAGGAGTCCGGAACCAGAATCATGTGATCAACAGTAGCTCCATCTGCTATCTTCTTGGATAAAACCCCGTGTCCATCATATTTGATTGCCATGAAATAATCCTTGTATGTTTGATTTTGAACGACCTTGCGGATCAGCTTGGAAAGTGTCTTAGAGGGTAGCGAAGGGGGTTCTTGAAGACTCTCCAGTTTTTTGAAGATGTTGTGAAGATTGTCGCTTTCCATAGGTGTGTCTGCATCCAGCCAAACGTCCTTGAGAGCATACTCTTTGGTGCCCTCTGTGACCACATCGAGGTCCTCTGGCTCTGTCCTGTTCACTTCTACAACCTTCCAGACACGCGTCATCCTGCCAGTTATACAGAGGTGTGGTGCATTGTGCAGGGGCTGGATCATTAAGAAATATCAGGGTGGCTCCTCTGGTTGCTGTATCTTGTAGACGTACTGAATCTTCTCCTTATGCTTAACCCATCTCACTGTTGGATCATAGCCCATTTCTTCTGGAGTTGCCAGTAAAAATGTGATAAACACCCAAGCACAAGTCTTGATATCCTATGAAAAGATATGAATAGCCTGGGGAGAATTTGGTCAGAGGAATCGTATGGTGGTGAAGTCAAAGGGTTCAGATTTAACAGAATAAGAGCATGAAAAGTACCAAAGGGACATTTCATTGTCTTCAATTGTTATCTAGCAAGAACATTGAAATGTTTCCAGTGAAGTAAAAGTAGGTGACTTACCCCATACATCCACATCCTAAAAGGATCATCGTTCATGATGTAACTAATGGCTGTGACGAGTTGCCCTTGGTTCTGAGGCATTATGACAGGATGAGAACTAGAATGTCACTAGCATGAGAATTATCGTGTATCTTCTGGATACTCTCAGCATCCTTATGCTTTTTGAACTCCACAATTGCTGCCATGTTTCCTGTTACAACAGACATAGAATCTGATGAAAAAAGTGATTTGGGCTCAAGGTATGCATCAACCCTGAAGTTTGCACCTGGAGTTTCCCCTTTGGTATTGGTATGGGCACAGTCAACATACTGGAACGCGACTTGATGTCCCTCCTGTGTGAAACCATTGAGAGTATTTATGATTTCTTGTAGGCCTTTGAAGATCTTGGGTTCAGTGCCATCAATTTGAGAGGGGGAGCGATCAAAGTAAGTCCATGTTAACCTGGGATTTTCATGAGGTGAATCTTGCTCTCCATGTTTGACTTTGGTGATGCAAAGGGCTTTGAGCTGGTCGCATGCAGCATCCACAGTGGAAGAATGAGGAACAAAGGGAGCATAAGAGTCCAAGAAGATTTGAAGTGAACAAGAGTGCATCTCATGCTGCATCGCAATTATAACTGCCCCTCCACGGGCATTTAACACTATTACTGGCACCTTGACATGTGACTCAGGGCATGGGACTGTTGAGTACTATCAAAAGATCACCTGATAGCTTAATGAATAATGATTTCTCACATGGAGGCTGACTGGGACAATCTGGGGTCATTGGGCTATGCTGTCTCTTAATTCCCAGAATTGATCAACTCTCAATAGAGGAATGGGTACAATAACAGACATACCCATCGAAGGAAGCATCAATGTCACTCATTTGGGTTGGAGCTCAGTCCTCTATGATTTGGAGATCTGGTGCTTTTGGGAAAGGCAAGTTGAGGGTAGGCTCATGACCAGCTGTTTCTTATTTGAACACTCTTTTCAATCTCTGACCTTCTTTACAGAAGTTATTAGATCATTATTTTAATTGTACCATTTTGGCATGTTCAGCTATATTTATTGCAAATCAGATTTCTGAAAAGAGAGTCAAACAGGCGAAGGACTGGTCGTGAGTCTAAGTTGAAGGACTGAGCAATGGAGGGGGTACCAAATTTCACCACTCTGTATCTTCTCCTGTGAGCAGTTCTCGACAATTTCTTGTTCTCTAAGGGGAAATATTAAACCCTTGATCTAACAGATCTTGAACTGCAACCAGCTCAATTGTCCCTCTGACAGTGTGGAATTTCACTGTAATTTTTATTCAACTTAGGGAAACATGGTAAGTTGCCATGATTTCCTTAAGTCAGCGCTCCACAGCAGAAGACACATATTATTTGATTTACTCCATTTGCAGCAACACTACTAGGAACTGACACATTTATTGTGCTTATCTTGATCTATTGTCTCCCTTCTGATAGTTCTTAGGAGTACTTATTGCTTTATGTGTGGCCATAGAGTCCTGAGGTGGTGTATCAATATCACATCCAGTGTTTTAACAGTCATCAGTATAAACCTCGAAAGAAACTATTTTGATCTAGCAGCCTTTTTTCATGTTTGATGAGATTTCATAACAGACACCCTGAGCAAAAGCTCAATCCTCTGCTGTAATACAGTGTAATGAATTTCATGAGTCAAATATGAGTTAGTTTTTCCAGTAAAAAGTTGTGGTTGTAATTAAGCCTTGTTTCTAGAACAAGAGTTCACAGTGATTATTTCAATTGTGAGTTGATTCTCATGATCAGAGTGCTCAAGTGGAAGTGTTTACAATAGGATCAAAACCAGCAAAAATGGTTCTTTGATTTTATTAAAGATTTGGAATTGAAAAAGGGGGCTCAGAAACAGCATAGTATTTGTAAAGCTTATTGGCTCTAACAATGTGAGGTTATGAACACCTCAACAGAAGTACCTAATGTCAGGCAAAAGAATAATTTTGCCAGAAGACAATGACATCTGATGACATGCCTGAATTGTGATTAAGGTATAATTGCCAATAAGTCTATTGGAACAAGTACAGTCTGAGATCTCTGACAATATAAAATACTTTTGCTCAACAACAACAGACCTTAAGTCTCTCACTGAGGTTGTGGATGACTTAATGATCTCATTTCTCCCCTGATCTCTGTCTTACCTCCCAAGATGTTCACCTCTTGTAACTTTT
This sequence comes from Leucoagaricus sp. SymC.cos, assembly GCA_001563735.1. Classification (NCBI taxonomy): domain Eukaryota; kingdom Fungi; phylum Basidiomycota; class Agaricomycetes; order Agaricales; family Agaricaceae; genus Leucoagaricus; species Leucoagaricus sp. SymC.cos. Next base: position 469,565 of record KQ962165.1, on the reverse strand, counting down.
ACCACTATATTACCCTAAGCATTGCTATTCATCAATTGTCATTCTAAGAGCTGTGTTAACAGCATTATTTCCTATAGTATTTTCTATGTCCACCCTTTAATTCCACAAAAATTAAAATTGAGCAGTACATCATAATGCTTTTGGGATTTTTAGAATATTCTTTGGAAAACTCCAAGTCACTGAGTTTACCTACTATGCATTCTGTCCTATCTTTGACCATGATAATATTTGATGTTCTAATAACTCTATATATCTGTTTCACCAGAACTAGTAAAACAACCACTGTGAGAACTTCAGGGATCCATTAATGAGAAATGGGAAGTTACTTGCCAATGACAACATTGTGAAGAACAATGATTGTGGAAGAGAATCTGAAATATCATAAAAAGCCACTACAGTATCTTTGTAAATAAGTTGATATCATTGGCTGACTTAATGCCTTTGTGAGAGACAGTGTGAGCTACTCAAATACTGATAATAACTATAGTTAGAGTTCTGAATGGAAAAGTCAGAAATTACATCATTAAATATCAATTCAGTTGGAAAACCATGTCTATTGAAGATAATTGCCATAAAACAATTCCTGTATTCTTTGTTCATGGAGACCTTGTGAAGAAGCTGAATAAGTGATTGAGATAGCTAATCAAGATAATCATGGAATGCCTTTAATTTTATAAACACCTATCAGAGATTATCACATTCTATGGTGAGGTGTCAGTTAGCTAGATATCCTTTGAGTCTAGGCAAAGAATATTTCAGAGCCATTGGAAGAGTAGATAGGCTGGGTCATAAGATTTACATAGGATACAATACTTTGTACTGAACCCTTCCTTTCCCATGTACCACCACCTTTGCTCTGGAGTGCACCCTCTCTCACAGTCTTGCCACCCTTCTAGGGTCACTTGCAGACTGCACTATCCATTGCTTTAGGGTTCACAATGTCCATTCTTTACTAGCATTGCAGCTGGGATGTTTGTGACACCCACCTGCTCTTTTGGTGTTGAGTTCAAGTTTACTTCTCTACTGTCCATTTTCCCTTGTGGAGGGCAGTCTCTGTCCCCTCTGCCTCCTCTCTCCTGCTCTCTTCTGCTTCAGTGGTCAGTTAGAGCTTTTCTGCTGGTCTGGGCATGCTCTGGTATACTTGGACCATACATGTCTTCTGGTCACATCTGTGACCCCCATTCTATAGTTTAGCTGAATAAGCTGCTGCTATTTCAGTTGAGCACTTCATTGTGCTTGACTTATTCTTCTTCCTTCAGGCCTGGTTTGCTACCACAGTTCACCTCCTCCAGTGTCAGCATTTTATTAGTACCTCTTTTGGTGTTGAGTTGAGTTCACTTCTCTGCCTTCTTTTCTCTTCTTTCATGGAGTTGTAGCATTGCTCCTCTATTCTTTCACCAGTTGGTCATGATTACCCCATGGCTTTTGCAACCCCATGCTAGCATCTTATGAGGGAGCCCCATGTCCTCTCACTGCTTGTCATTAAGTATAGTAGGTGACCATACATTCCTATGCTGGTGGCTAGTCCATGCATATGCTATTCTGATGCTGTTGGGTTAAACCCCTTCAGATCAAACTCTTATCTAGTACCTCTGTTCAGTCAGTGACTGGAGGGTGGGAAGTGTTAAAGCTGAGCTGTAACAGATGGTCTCTCTGGTAGCTAGGGCCAGTAAATGCATAGTTAGAGTTTGGCAGCATGTATTTATCTTAGTACCCCAGCTCTTCTAGGGGGTGGACTGCTATTGCACACTGCCTTATAAATTTTTAATTTTTTTTTTTAAAAAAAAAAAAAACAATACTTTGTACTGGAGCTTGATCATCATAGGGGTTGCTGTATTATATAAATACATTGAATATTCCTCTCATGCTTGACTCATTCTACTATTAGATTATAATCTGTTTTTCTAGAGTTACTAAGTACAATAACCACAGAACAACAAAATATCTCATATTTTCTACCAATAATCCATGATATATATATATGATATCAGAAGGTATCTTCAAGTCAATTCCCAACATGCCAATTTATATAGTGATCATAGTAAGCCAGATTTCTTCTATGATTAATTGCCAGTTCTTCAGCTTCAGGGCAAATCTTTTTGACCTGAGCTTCATCCACATCACTATCTTTGTTGGAAAGTTTGTTAATATTGATCCCAGATAGAGGGCCATTGTCATTATTTGGTACTGACCATGGGTGTTTCATCCCAGCCTGCATACTGGGCTCTCCAGATAGTTGTAGCATATCAGCAAAAGCAATCTTGATATTTTTCAGAGAGGTTTGAGTTGCAATAACCAATTTGTCAGTGGCTATATACACTATACCAGCAATGTGTTTATAAGATATGGTCTAGGGATTGTAACTATAAAGAAGTTGCCGATAAATAATATGGATTAGATCTTTAAACTCTGTCTTGATCATGAGATCTATGGTATTATAGATCTAGATATCTTCTATATTCACAAAAATCTGCCACCTCAAGTATGAGAGTTGATCACCAAATCTGAAAATCTCAAAAAGAAGCCTGTTACTTGGTGCATGTTTAATATAAAGAATAAGCCACACTAAAATCCAGTAGAGTGATTTGAGGTCATATTTGTAACAATAAAAGAGTGGCTCCTAGCTCCTGGTTGTGCCAGAGAGTTTGTGAGTTGGGATGCTGAATAGATTGTGAGGATCATAGGCTATTCCTGATGGCTGAGAGTAAAGCAAATATCTATTATACAGCTCAAAAGATATGAAATAGGGAGAGTTCTAAAAATTAAAACAAGATATAAGAGATAGAACATGTATAGAAAGAGTGATAATATTATCTTGGAGTCATGGCCACCCTCCAGACTCTCAGAATACTCTTTGGCATACTCTAAATCACTGAGTTTGTTTATTACATATCTCTCTCTTGCTCAACCAGGATGATATTTTGTGTGCTGATATCTCTATATACTTAATTCACAAGAGCTAATAAAACAACTGCTGAGAATACTTCAGTACACAAGAACTGATCTATAAATGTAGGAGTACTCACTAAGGAGAGCATCATGAAGTCTACTAATAATAGAGGAGAAGTCAAAAAAACTATAGAAGGCTGTCTCAACTTCTTTGTAGATGAGTTGATATTACTGTTTGACTTCAAACTTTCATGATAGTCTGCCTGAGCCATGTGGAGATTGATAAGATTGAAGATCAGTGGTGAAACTAGGCACAGAGATACTTTGACTCAACCCCTTAACAATGTGTTTATTCTTCTTGAATTCAGTTATTGGACAAATGTCAGAAGCCAAGATAGAAGAATCAGTTGTGGCATCATCTGATACTCTCTTAGTAGAGAATCTATGCCTATAGTATTCAATTTCCATGAAATAATTCTTGTATTGTTTGTTCTGAAGAGTGCTGCAAAATAGCTGAGACAGTAGTTTAGCTGGCCATTCAGAATAGTCTTTGAAACTCTCCAGCTTCTTAAATACTTCTTGCAGGTTATTGTGTTCTATAAATAAACCCTCATTCAACCAGATGTCCTTTAGAGCATAGTCTCTATAGCCTTCCACTGTGTCCAGATTCTTGGGTAAATGCTTAGATAATTTAGTCACTCTTTAGACTTGTGTTTTTCTCCCAGTTATTCCATTTCTATTAGGATCACTAGCAAAAACATGATAAAGACACTAGCAAATGTTCCAATATCCTATATATCTGTAAGTAAAGAAAAGGAGACTGAGTGAAATAAATTACTGTAGTAAAATTGAACAGTTCAGATTTGACAGAATGGGAGCATGAAAAGTACCAGAGAGACATTTCATCATCTTCAATTATAATCTACTTCCAAAATCAATATTTCCTATTGTCTTAACTAGTTCAATAAAATGATTTACCTCATATATCTACATCCTACACAGATCATCATTTATGAGATAACTCACTGCAGAGACTAGTTGAGACTAGTTCTGAGGCAAATAATATGATCAGCACACTGATGCTTACAAGACACTCAAACTTTTACCTCTTTTATATCATCACTGGACCTATTCTTCTTATACTCCATGATTACTGCCATTTTTGATGTTTCAAGTGAGATAAAGCCAAGAGAGAAGAGCAATTTATGTCTAAGGTATGTATTCACCTTGAAACTTGCATCTGGTATCTCTTTCTTGAGGTTAGAGTAGACATATCTGAAGTACTGGAACTGGAATAGATGCTTACCAAGATGTTTCCAATTGACCTGGTTAAGGACTTTGATGATTTTCTCCAAATTTCTGAAGACCTTTGGTTCTATTATGCACATCTCTGGGAACAGGCAATCAAAGTTGGACTAGCAACATACAGTATTTCTTTGAGAGTGTACTTCAATAGTGCAATCCTCTGTGAGCTGTTCAAATACAGCATTGACAGTGTCTTGTATTAGTGTAAAGGATGCATAGTGTTCCAGAAAGGTTTTGATAGAGCAGAAGTGTATTTTGGGTTTGGGGCTCATTCACACACTAGCCATCACCCTCTTGTTATAACATTTGGGCCCAGGTGTGAGACTATTTGAAACAAGTCACATGAAAATCCACTAAATCTCCTAATATCCTAATTATCTGTATACTATGTTCTGTATCCTAGAATAATTTTTTGTTATATTCATGAAGTGTTTTGACTTAAAGCTTATTCTAACTCATGAAGGAATCAACATACTCTTGTTTTAATCCTACACTTTTACTGTTATTTCTATCCACACTCTAACTGCTTGGCATTCAATTTAGAAGCCCAGTGATTACTAAATTTGATCACACTTGCTCAGCTAATCATTTCAATTCCAGTTGACTTCATTGTACTAGACAATCCTTGCAATTTCATCACAAGAATCCAACAGTCATGAATAAGCAATTTAAAAAAATCTCAACTCCAGATGTAACAATAAAACCACATATTATCATTCAATAGTATCAGAGAACAATGAAACATCAGACTCTAGCTTAACTAAGACATAATAGCTAGATATTGAAGTTAAGCTAAATCAGAACCAGAATTACTGAATATTCTGTTATCCAAAAGAGACTCAGTAGGTGATCTACTTCTAAGAAAAGAATTATCAGATAATTTATTGCCCTAGTCAGAATCACTGGTTGCTCTGTCATCTAAGCCTAGATTCTACTCAATATAATGCTCAAAATAACCTGGATTTCTTTCTGAAAACTTGGCTTCTCCTTTGTGCTGCTGTTTCTGTGCAGTCTTGTCCTTGTACTCTTTAGTCTTGCTATCATTCTCAGAATATATTCAATTTCCTTTGGGTTCTCCACCTTTAAGAGCCTTATCATTATAAACTATGGCTTTACAACTATCTCTTTGCCACTTCACCCCAGCCCATGTGGTGGACTCCTCAAATATAGTACACTGATCAATAAACTTAATATTCTAGAATTGTTTCACTGCCTCCTTCAGGTGATCAAGGTATTTGAAAATTATCTCAATGGTACAATTGTAAAGAGATAATTTATGACTGTAGGCCTTCAAGAGTGCTTTATGAATTCAGTGGACTGGTTTACCCAAAGTAGATCTTAGATTAGGGTCCATGGAGTCATAAATGAGTAAGTTTCTAATATCTGGGAAGATTAATTCTTTTATAGGTGAGAGCCTGGAATCAAATGCAAAAATATTAGCAAATAAGTCATTGCTATTCTTGTGATTGACACAAAGGATTTTCCAGACCAAAATCTACCAGAGAGACTTATGGTCATACTCATAGTAGTAAAAAAGAATTCTAGAGGTCTATTTCCTGTCTTTGGGCATGTCTTTGGAGTTGGAATCATTATTTGTTTCTGGATCTTGTCAGTAGATCAGCTGTTCCAAATGTAGTTTGAAAGACATGAAAAAAAAAAATGTCCTAAGAACAAGTATAAGATGTTGCTATAGCAAGGTCAAAGCTGACCTTACTATTTTCAGGTCATGACTACTAATAAAATCTTCAGAATAGGCTTTAGTATACTTCAGATTACTAAGCTTGCTTACAACATGGCCAGTTGAGTCTCTGACCATAATAATATTTCTTGTACTAATATCTCTGTATATCCATTTTGCTAGGGCCAGTAAAACAAGTGCTGAAACTAAATCAGAAATTAGAAGTAAGAGGTATGACAAGCTCTAAACTCACTAATAAAAACATCATTAAAGCTTTAACCAAAGAAGAAAAATCTATAGAATGATGTAGGACTTTACTAACCTTCTTATAGATAAGTTAATATTAATGTTTGAGTTGAAACTTTTAGGGTCTGTTCAGTAATGAGAATATATACCCAACTCAACAAACTTTAACTTTCCATATGTCCAAAAAGGGAGCATAGCTGATTAAGCAGCTAATCAATGATTGACCAGCCTTTTACAACTAAAAATGATTCTATAAAGCCTCATAGTTATATTATGTAATAATATATTATAATAAAAGAAAAATGGCAATGATTTTAATTTTGTTGTAAAACAAAGCCTCTAGTGGGAAAGAAGAGGAGAGATTAAAATATTAACAACATGTCTATTTTACTATTATTTAATTTTGAACTGAAAGCTCAAGTTGATTTTTCACAATTTGTTATAATAGGATGTAATGACATTATAATATAGTTATAACGCTCATACTGTTATAGCTATTTTCGGATTTTCTGACAATTTCTATTAATTATTATGCCCCTGTTGACTTTCTTGTTGAGCACAAGTCAGCAGCAGACAATAGAGAAAAATTCAGGACATTGACAAGCATAAATGCTCTATTGTTTATCATTCAGATAATTATACTCACATGATTGTCAAAGATGCAGAAGACTTTCTGTGTTACAATGAATACTTTCTGGCAGTCTGAATTGAGTATCTTGATATATTAATCTTTGTCTTATTATACATAAAGAAATATCTCTCCAAGTTGCTCTTATATGCTTTGAGAACTATGCAGTAGCAATAGAATATATTCTTATATTAGAATACAGTGATAAATATGTGTTTTATCACAGTGAGATGGTGCCTTCTCTTATTGGACATGTAGGAAGTTGAAGTTTTGTCAAGTTGGGCACATATTCTCATTACTGAACAGATTCTTACTGGAGATGATTCTTTGAGACTAGGCTAAAAGACTTTCAGACCTGATTGAAAGAGTAGACATTATTAGATAAGCTGGGTATTGAAGTCTGGGTATTATTACTACCTGGCCTATCTGAAAGACTTGGCAGGCCTTACTACAAACTCTAGTGACAAAGGTCTAGCCTAGAGCAGAGTGTAATGTGCAAAGGTTATGTGCACTGTAAGTGCTTATATATGAGCAAACACAAGCAGAGTTTAAGAGAGCAACTGATAAGAGCTTAACTAGGATATTCAAGCAAGAGATTTATGCATGATATAAACTAGTATATAACTTAGAGTTATACCTACTAATACATCAGCCTTATATACAAGTATAGTACTACCAACTATAGACAATGACTTGGTCTAGAATGTGGGTGTGTACTCTACTAGGGTGAATGATGAAACTTCAATATGCAGAGTGTGGTCAAGACTATGTACTAGACAAGGTCAAGCACTGCAGAGAGAGAAATGTGAACACATACTATATATTAGGAAGTGACTTGTATAAATATAGAAATAGATCAGAAGTAGAAAAGGGGATCAAACATAGAGTCATTAAAAAGAAGAATAGATAAGTCTGGATCAAATATAATGTCACCATCCAAATATGAGAACAAAGTCCTATTGATCATAACATTATCTCTTTTATAAGAATTGATCTCCATATCAATCTCATTAACAATCAAAGCATTCTTTTCCATCAATATTGTAGTCAGCCACTAGATTGAAGTCAGTGTAGAAGTCAATGTTGAGGAGGTCAGAGGAATAATTATCATACCAACTTCTAGGATTCGATTGGCAAAAATTCAGTTCAGTTGCTCCATCTCACATTGATTCTCTAGTGTGATTGTAAGAGTGAGATCAGATTGTTTGATAGCAGTGAGGAGAAGTAGGGAGTGAGCTTAGCAATATCCTGTCTGGAGATTAGTTTGGTAAAAGATGTGGTCTGATGCTAAGGTCATTAAATACAGTGGTAGTGATTCTGGTGTGAGAGAGGGGAACAAGAGTGACTTGGATTAGACATTGTCAGATGGGTTGACTGTGACATTGATCTTGTCAGTTGAGAGCTTCAACAAAGATGGCCTTTAGGGAGAGTTGCTTATTGTTGGGGATAGTTTGCTATTAAGTGGAGTTGTTGTCAGGATAGTTGGAGGGGTGGGCCAAGACAGAGACAGGAGTACTGGGTCAGGTAAGGAAAGTTTCACTGGGATAGTTGGTCTAGGCAGGAGGATGATTGCATTATTGAGGGTCTTCTTCTTGGCTTCCATTATAATTAGCTAGAGTAGGTATATGAGGTTGTCAAATCCTAGGTGGGCTGGATCTTGACCTGGTGGAGAGTGATGAGAAGGGAGGAGGGGGCAGAAGAACTCATAATTGATTTGTCAACTAAGAATTTTCTAGACACTGGCACACAGTATGCCTGAGACCATATCAGTGGCAACCAGTACAGCAATAGCATGCACATTCTGATTTGATATGGCCCAGTCAATGGCAGTGGAAACATTTTCTTCCATAACTTGCTGGGGAGGAGGAGGAGCATTGGAAAGAAGTTTCTTGAGTTCATCAATTTCTATCATTGTTAGTATCATTATTCAACTCCCAATTTTCATTATGTACTATGGGGTTTTGGTTTTCAGTTTGAGTTGATCAAGCAGTGTTGTCAGGGAGAGGAAGATCCTCTTGATATGTCTCTCTATGTTAAATATTTCATTGCAGAGTTGTTGTCTACTTTGCAGTGTGATTAAGTAAGAGAAACCTTTGACAAATCCTGAGATGGTGATGGGGGAATTTGCTATTGTCTAAGTCCTTATAGCTCTGAAAGGCATCACAATAGGTGATTGTGGCATCACATTGTTGATGTAGTGTAGTAAGGATATTTATCCAGAAATTATTGACCAGGGTAGCCATTTGCAGATTATTGTTATAATAGGCAAACATGGCAGAGCAGGTTTCTCTAGTGCAATCAATGGTTGAAAAGAGCCTGGTCTGTATCTGAGCTGTGGTGGAGGGGGAGGGCAGTGAAAAGTGATAGGAGCTTTGAGGTTGAGGACTGTAATGAGGGGGAGAGGTTGCAGTGTATTAGTTGGGACTGGTGGTGTTGGTTAGGTATCCTATTGGTGGAGAGTCTGGAGACTGGGGAGCAGTATTGTAGGTCCTAGAATGAGAAGAGGTATCTGACTGGCTGTCAGCAGTGGTGTTGGAGGAGGACTGGTGATCTATTCCTCTAAGATGTTATTGGAGGTATTCTCATTCATTGTCAGAACACTATTCAATGTCAGGGTGAAAGAAGAAAAGCATGTTGAGGTGGCTCCAGAGTTGGGTATCATTAGACATATAGAGGCACAAGGGTGTGGTATTTGGAATTTGTAGAAGGCAATGGTGGGAGTGAGATGTTTGATATGATTGAAAGAGGGAAAGGGATATGGCAGGGGTTTTATGATTTTTGTAGGTGGTACTTTCACTTGGTTGGCTTGAAGCAAGTTCCTGCATTGTCCTGGGGTAATTTATTTGTGGTCTTATACTCCCTGAGTAGTTCTTCTGAGTATTCAAGGTTGTCCTCCCATTCCCAAGTATTGTCAGATAGGAAATAGCCTTTTCACCTAATTAGATACTTCATACCCTGTGGGGTTCTCTTGTGTTTAATAATCTTCTCAACTTCATATTCTTTGAAACTGTCCATGAGGT
>KQ962165.1:430358-459727 GCA_001563735.1 Leucoagaricus sp. SymC.cos | reverse complement strand
CTTTTTTTTTTTTTTTTTAACTCAAAAATTTATATACTGGTGCATAATAGCAGTCCAGTTGCAACAACTACAATAGTATGCTACAATTAATCTATGAAGAACTGAAATCCCTCCCAGCTTAGCTGAATATAGCAGCTTGTACCTGAAATAGGCCCTCCCTATATCCTGAGATAGATAAAGAGCAAATAAGATCTCTCACTCCCACCTCCACCACAAGCGAGAAGTGAGTGCTAAGGAGCAACTAGCACAGCCCCCATCAGCTGCCAATACCAGACCCCCAAGAAGCCCCACAAGGCTCCCCAGGAATCCAGCAACTGCTGAAGAGTGGCTACACTGTTCTTATCCTCCAGAGAGATGCACAAAGGAGAATGCCCTGGGGTTCTCCTTGCAAAACTCCAGCAACTCCTCCCAAAGCTTGGGGAAGCACTGAGGGGGACCAAAATCTGAGCACTCAGTCAAAATGTACTTGCAAGTCTGCAAATGAGCAGACCTGCAAGGGTTTCTTATATGGAGTGAGGAGTGAAGCATGGAACTTGTTGTGGATCTTCCAATTGTTTGGCAAATTGAGTTTGTAGGTGACTGGTGAGAGTCATCAATATATTTGGAAAGGTCCTTCCACTTTTTGGATGTATTTCTGTGAAGTGTCTTTATTTACTGTGGTAGTAAGGTTTCAATTGTTAAGCCAGACTTTCTGACTAACTTTGAAGAGTTCCCAATTTGGGTTATTGTGACATCTAAGCATTACTTGTCTAGCTTTCTCATGGACTTTTAGAGCAAGCTGGCAAGATTTCTCTAGTTGGTTAAGATGTTTGTCTACAGTGGGTACTGTGGTGGATTCTGTGGTAGGATAGGTTCTGGAATTGTAGCCATAGAGCAATTTGAAGGGAGTGTGTTTTTGTCCAGCATGGTACTGTGAGTTGTAAATGAATTCTACAGTTAGTAATATCTTTTTCCATTTTCAGAGATCTCTGTTACAGTAGATGGTGAGATATTTTTGGATTTCCTGATTGAAGTGTTCTGTGGTTCTGTCTGTTTGAGGATAAAAGGCAGTAGAGAGAGCTTGCTCAATACCAATAGCTTTGGTGAGGCCCTTTATGAAGTGGGATGAAAAACAGGGGTTATGATCACTGATGATCTTTTTGGGAATTCTATAGTGTGAAGATACTCTTTCATCAAGTAAATCTGTGATTTTCTCAGAGTTGGCCATCTTAGATGTTGGAATGAGTATTATCTCTTTCATAAGACTGTGGTCCACCATGGACAATATGCTATCACAGCCATTGACAGGGGGTAGGTTGGTGATTAAATCTATAGAGATCTGGGTAAAGGGAGCAGTAGAGCAAGGGGCTGTAATAGGCATGGGGGGTAGTTTGGTGGGATGACAGTTGATCTTGAATTGCTGGCATTTATCACATTCATTGATGTAGTTAACAACAAAGGATTTCATTCTGGGCCAGTAGACAAATGATTGGAGTTTTTGAAGTATTTTGGCTATTCCTGGATAGCCTATAGTAGGAATATTGTGGCAGCATTGTAAAAGTTGGCATTTGATGATGAGGTTGTTAGAGATAGATAGTTTGCCATTCACATGAGGCAATCCTTCAAATCCAGGGGATTTTTGAACGAGAGTAGTAGTAGCATCATCAATGATGTTTAATTCTTCATTATCAAAGAATTTATTGGGAAGTGCAGTAACATTGTGATTGTCTTTATCTGTCAGTTCATGGTTAGGGTGACAAGATAAAACATTGGTAGGTCCATTCTTTTGTCCAGCAATGTGTTTGATTTCTAAGTTAAATCTGGAAAGATATTGGGTCCAGCATGCTTGGCGTCAGCTGAGATCCTGGGGTTTTCTCCATCTTTCAGATTTTCATGGTCTGACCAGATGATAGTTTTATGAGGGGATCCTTCAATATAGTGTCTCCATTCTTTGAGAGTATAGATGATAGCAAAGAATTCTTGTTCAGAGCAATGATAATTGTGTTCTGCAGCAGTAAATGATTTAGAAAGATAGATAATGGGATATTTTGTGCCATTGTTGTCTTTTTGCAGAAAGATGGCTCCTGAAGCAAATTGTGATGTATCACATTCCAATTTTGAAGAGTTTTGCATAATCAGGCATGAGCAATATAGGTTCTTTGAGGAATTTTTCTTTTAATTAGGTGAATGCTGTGTCATATTCTGGCATCCAAGTAAAAGGTTTATTCTTGCTCATGAGCACATTGAGGGGTCATGTGTGGTCAGTGCATTGATGAATGAATTGTTGGTAGAAGTTACAGAATCTAATAAATTTTCAGACATCTCAGATATATTTCAGTATGGGCCAATCTTTAATCTCTTTTAGTTTGGTGGGGTCTATTGAGACTGAGTTAGGTTTGATGATAACACCAAGGTATTTGAGGGTTTGTTGTTCAAATTCACATTTTTCAGTCTTCAAGTAGAGATTGTTATCTTGAAGTATTTTTAGAATCTTGTGAGTAATCCATTGAAGTTTTTCTTTGGTCTTGGCATAAATTAATATGTCATCTAAATAGGCTATTACAACACCTTGATTAATGAGCAGGTAGAATAATGAATCCATCATTGATTAGAATGTGGCAGGAGAATTGCACATTCCAAAAAATATAATAATAGGTTCAAATAAGCTTTTGTGGGTCTTAAATGCAGCTTTCCACATATTTTGAAAATGAATCCTAATGTTATTATCTCCAAGATGTACATTAAGTTTGGTGAAGTATTTTGTGCCTTTGAGTTTGTTGAGGATTTGGGATATAAGGGAAATAAAATATGCATTCTTGATGGTATATTTATTGAGATACTAATAATCTTAACAAAGTCATAGTTTTCTGTCTTTCTTTGCTACAAAAAAGAAAGGAGATGCTATGGGAAATTTAGATAGTTTAATATAGCCTTTGTCAAGATTTTTTTTTTTTTTTTTTTTTTTAACTCATAGATTTATATACCAGTGCGCGATAGCAGTCCAGTCACAATGACTACAATAGTACGCTATAGTTATACTATGAAGAATGAATCCCTCCTAGCTCAGCTGAACATGGCAGCCTACACCGAAGATACACCCTCCCTACATCCAGGGGTGGACAAAGAGCAGGTGAAGTCCATCGCCCTCACTCCCACGCCATGCAAGGAGTGAGCGCTAAGGAGCAACTAGCACAGCCCCCATCAGCTGCCAATGCCAGACCCCCCAAGGACCCTAAACAGGCCCCCAGGAAACCCAGTGACTGCCGAAGAGTGGCTGCACCGTTCTTATCCTCCAGGGAGGTGCGTAAAGAAGAATGCCCTAGGGTTCTCCTTGCAAAACTCGAGCAACTCCTCCCAGAGCTTGGGGAAGCACTGAATAAGACCAAAGTCAGTACACTCAGTCAAAATATGCTCATGAGTCTGTACACGAGCAGACCTGCAGGGACAGGAATAATCATCAGAGAGCCTAAACCAGCATCTAAACTTCCTGATAGGTGCATGCTTCAGAACCGCCTGGCAAACCCTGGCACAGGTTGTGGAATCATGCAAATGCTTGAGCCACGTACCCCCAGAGAGGTAGGTGGGCGTCAATTGCTTGCCCCTTACATCAGTAAGGTGCAGAAAATCTCTCCTGGAGGAGCTTGACAAAGTGAACTGCCTAGTTCACTCATTGTGACAGGCCTGAGCCTCAGCCATACAAATATAATTAAGGGTCGTGAAAGGAGAAACCCCCACAGGCACCTTGAAAGATGGGTCTGTCACAAAGTGATGGACCACATGATGCAAAGGCCACTCCAAAGAGGAGCAGACTTGAATAAATGCAAAAGTGCAGGAGGGATCCTCCCCCAGCCACTTCTGCAGACGATGACAGACAAGCAGAGCCTGGGCCTGCCCGCTGCTGACAGAGGGGTCCACTGCCCGCTGAGCTGAAGCGGGGTGATCAGTGAACAAGACAACATGATGGGTGTCCTCCTGCATGCATGCAGTGAAGACATCCATCTGAATGGTATGAAGCTCTGCATCGGGAGCAGTCACCCTACCAGCAGCCTGGCGGGACTGCTGAACTAGCACCCCTCCTGCCCAAACCCAAGCAGCAGATACCACCTGGAATGCCCTGTCATGACCCACAGATGCATCCGTGGCTGCCACAATGTAGTCATTCAATGCAGTGGCCTTGTCAAGCTCTGCATTCAAAACCCGCAGGACATTGATGTCTTCCTCCTTAGAGTCAAACTCAACAATCCGGACACGATTGCCGAAGCGATCCAAAAGCTGCCTACTAGGGCAAGCATCTAAGGCATCAGGCTCGAATGTCTCCAAGGTGACTGGAAGAGAGTGGTAATGAAGAGTGTCCACAACAGCTGACCTAACCTTCTCAATAGAGCGGCCAAGCCTGGTAAAGTGATACCAACAGGGGTCAGTGCCAGGAAACTGCCTCATACCCAGCAACTGCTTGGTAGAGTGCATAGGCAACAGAGTAAGGACCCGGTATGCTGCCCAGGACCTCAACTTCTTGAGATGCAAATGGATAGGAATGAGGCCTGCCAACACCTCAACACTACCCAATGGGGAGGTGTGGAAAGCATCTGTGATCCAGATCGCAGCTCGACACTGCATCTTGTTAAGAGAAGCAAGATGAGCTTTATGAGGATGGAGCTCATAACACCAAAGACAAAAGCCATATATGGCAATAGGCACCATGCATGACCTGTAAAGCAATCGCTTCTGCCTAGGAGACAACCCCTGCAGCGAATTCCCAAGCATCCCCATAGCATGGACTGTGGAGATAGCCTTGGTAGAATAATACCAGACATGCTCCCAGAAGGTGAGCTGTCTGTCAAAATAGAAACCCAAGTACCGCCAAAATAGCTTGGGGTGGAGAGGAGAGCCTCCAGTGTATGGGGCATAGCCCAGGTCGATAGGTGGATTATCATCCCCCTTATGACGTGAAAAGTGAAAGAGCTCAGACTTGTTGTGCTCAAGGACAAGTCCAAATGCCACAAATGGATCAAACACAAACCTGTAAGCGCCACGAAGGCACACCAGGTTGTCGGCCAACTCCTTGGCTTGGGCAATGAGCGTACCATTGTCCACATAAGAAAGAACGTCGCACTCCAAATGCAACGCCCTAAGGTCAAAAATCTTGAGCACAGGTGCAAGATAAATAGCAGAGAGGACAGGAGAGAGGGCCGACCCTTGCCCCACCCCCACATCTGCATTGTAGCAGCCAGAGGAGAAGGAATTCCAGAGATATTTGGTCTTCCATCCCACAAGATAAGAAGCAAAGAACCAGCGAATGTTCGCTGGAAAACTCTGCCTCGCCAAAATGGCCATGAGCATATCATGGTTCAACGATGGAAAGAACTGAGCAATGTCGAAAGCGACAACACTCGTCTTGAGTCCCCTAGTCCACCTAGCCTTGACCAAGTGAGTAAGGAATAAACCAGCATCCTCAGTCAACCGTTGCCAAATACTGCCTAGCTGATTAGAGTGAAAGATGCCATATTTGACACTGTCAAACTGAAGATGCCTGGACAGCATCTTCTCAAAAAGCTTCCCAAGCATATTAAGCAGAACGATTGGCCTAAATGACTTGGGCATAGAGTAGGAGGGTTTACCAGGCTTAGGAATAATCACCGAAACCGACTCCTTAAAATGAGAGGGCCAATACCTGACCATGAGGCAGGCATCAGCCAGAGCAAGGACCTTTCCAATGATGACATCATCAGAGAGAAGTTCCTTCAAGTGGACCCACATAACATGGTCCGGACCAGGCGAGGAACGGGAAGAGCATGCAGACAACACCTTCCTTGCTTCCAACACCAAAAAAGGGACCCAATCCCACTCTGCAAGTGGGGATAGCTCCTCCAACACCATGATGTCACAGGGCTGCCCAGAGGCGGCATTGTACATCTGATCAAGTGCCCTCCACAGGGCATCAATATCATGACATAACTCCCCCCGGTGCGAGATAGCCTCGCATGGTGGGAGCTGTTGGGGCTTAACCCAGGCCATGAGATCCCACAGCCACTGGTTCTCAACAACAACCTCCTCAATGCGAGCATCGAAGAAGTGCCGCTTGGCAAGACAGGATGTCTTATGAAACACTTTCCAGTTACCAGGAGAACAAGACTCCTAATACTTGGCAATAGCAGCAGAGCACTCGTCAGTCCACCAAGACCTAGAGCGCCCCGTAACAGTGATTTCCTTCGCATGGGTATTCCATGCAGAGGAGAAGACCTCAGCCACCACTAACACAGCAACCTCGATCCCATCAGAAGAAGACAGGTCCCCAACATCCAAGGACCTAAGACCAGTGGCAAGATCGATCAAGAACCTGGACTCCTTCGGGGACTCTCTCAGGATTACTATGCAAGTAACCCTAATGTCAATCTCAGACAAGGGAACTAAGGTGGAGATCAGAACATGATCCGATGGCCCACGTCGATCAAGATCCAATCACGGGAGATCAAATACAGATACAGATGGTGCTGTGAAGACAAGATCGATCACAGATCCAGCAAGATCAGGGTTGTGAGGAATATGAGTCAAACCCAGATTAGAAGGTCAGGCCCACTTGAGCCCAACGTCGGAAGCCAGCTCCAAAAGGCACTGGGCAACAAGAGGGTGCAATGTGCAGGATGGATCCCACACCTCTGAGTGACAATTGAAGTCACCACCCATGTAAATGAAGGCAGGCAGCTGATCAATGTCCCTAGAGAGGAGGTTGACTGCCATATGAGCATCGTCAGAATAGACATTAAGAAGGTTCACTATCCCATGTGGTGTAAACAACGACAGGACAAAGAGATCACAATAATCAATAATATCCCTCCGCATGGAGGGACAGAGCACAGCCAAGTGCCAGTGGACATATGCCATGACATGAGGGTTTTGCCCATTGGTAGGCGGTCTTACTATATAGAGCCAGTCAGGGTGCTTAGGAGCACCCACAACATTGTCACCCCCCTCAGAGGTCGTCAACACCATTTGTCATATTGTTCTCCAGGGCGGTTCTTGGAAAAACAAAATATCAAAAGTGTCCTTGAGATTCTCAAGTACATAATTGACATGTGCATAGTTCCTATTTACATTCTGTGAAAAAACTCGAATGTCCCCAATCACACCTCCAGCAGACCTAGTGGGGTCCCTAGACATGAGAAAATGAGTGTTGAGACAAAGTTGAAAGATGAGCATCAGAATGATGACATACCTCCTGATACTTATGGCGAATCCAGTCCTTGTCAAACTGGTGATGCCAGAAAGGGCACGGCCTCGAGTCGGCAGTGTGTGCCTGATGACAATGTCAAGATTTTCTTTAAGGAATGCTTTGAGTTCTTGTTCTTCTTTAAGGGATAATTAGTCTGATTTTATTGAAATGGGGCAGAAGGAGGGTTTAGTCTCAATTTTGTGATCCTAAGAATGAGGTGGGGGATATCTCTCAGATGCTTTCTTGTCAAATACTTTGAGAAAGTCATGGTATTCATGGAGTACAGCTTTCTTTGGATCATCCTGTTATTTGGCTTTGAATTGTTAGTCAAGAAAAATAGAGGTGGAGATTTTGAAATTGATTTCTTCGAAATCTTGTCCTGTAGGTTTGAGGTAGGACAAGTTGTTTATTTCAATGAGGCAATTGTCTTCATACATTGAATTAATAAGTTCTTGAAATTATTTTTATTTTCAAGGGTGTTGTCTCTATTGTAATATACTATTTTCCCAATTGATATCTGGATTGTGTTGTTGTAGCCATAGTAGGCCTAGGATCATGTAAAGGCATCCTAAGCTAATGACTTTTAGTTTAATATCCATATTGATTCTGTCAACAGTTATAGTGAGGAGACAATAGTGTGTAGCTGTTCCTTACTGGTTTGTAGTACCATCAGCATTTCTAATAGTAACAGGCTTTTTAAGAGGGCAAATAAGAGGTTTGAGGTTGTGAATGTGAATGAATGAAGGGTCAACAAAATTTCCTGAAGCACCAGAGTCAAGAAGGATGAGGATTTCCATGTTTCCCTTAGAGTTTGAATCCACATTAAGGCAACAAGGAAGATGTATTACTCAACTGGACAATTGGTGGAGTTGTACATCATTTATAGAATGTTCTGCATTTCTAAGTGGATATGTTCTAGAAGGTGGGAAAAGAAGAGAGCTTGACATGGACTGGGCAAGTCTCCTTAGGCAAAATCCTTTATATTTTGGATGTCTTGATGGGAAATTGAGTCAATAGTGTTGATTTCTTTATAAATTTCTTCTACTTCACTTTCTTCAGCATTGTCTACAAGTTCTCATATTCCTAGCATTTTCTTTTTGCTGAGACAATGTTTCCCTTGTTGGTTGCATAAGGTGGTGTTTCTGGGGATATTGTGGGAAAATTTGGGTTGTAGGGATGTATGAGATGATGAAGAAATTCATAGGCTGATCCTGAAGGATAAGGATAGTTATAGAACTTCTCTGAGGAGGCATTTTACAGCTCTGTAACCTGGTTTGTGGCAACAGAAGCAACTGCTTGAGTTCTAGTTGCATTTCTGTTTGTCTGTGAATATCATATTGAGGTGTTCTTGTACCAGCTGTTTAGCAGCAGCTTTGACTTGTTCTTGGAAAGTTGATTCATTGTCTTCAGATTTAGAGTTGATATTTTGGTCAAGAAATATTTTATTCACCTCTAGATGGATGTTGTTGATCCTGTTTGTAATGGCATTGATATCCATTGCCATAGGGTCTTTCTGTGGTGGCAAGATGCAAGGAGGAAGGCTCAGTCAATAAATTGGAGTCTGGAAATTTGATAATTTATATTTTTGATGTTGGCCTGTTTGATGTCCTCTGAAATATCTGGCATTTCTTGCAAGATAGTTTTCTTCCATCTTAGCAACTTGAGCCTGTGCTTGAGCAGTGGTGATCCAAGCATTGAGAATGTTTGCAGAGTTTTGTGAGATTGTTTTGTATGCAATCTTTAGATAGAGCCCATTTTTGAAATGGTAGACCTTCTCTATTTCTCCTGTGATTCTGGTCTGTGTGACCAAGGAGCAGAATTCTGAGATGTAGACTTCAATGTCTCAATTTCCTTGTGAAAACAATGAGAGATGATCAAGGGCATTGGCTTGAGTGCTAGCCAGTTGGTATGAGGTGTCCATCTCTGTCCAGAAGGTATTATAGGCTGTGGGTGTGAAGTCTGCTGCTGGAATTATATTGGTCTTGATATATGCAGATTTCCATGATGCTGCTGGTCTATCCATGTAGGATAGGATCCATGGTACAGCAATGATATTGTCAATATTGCTGGCAGCATTATTAAATAATGTGGTATTTGCTGAGATATAGAGTTTAATGGCCTCTTTCTATCATCAATAATCCTTTGGGTTACCAAAGAATGTTGGTGGAGTGTTGAATTTAGGTCATTTTGGGATTATTGTTGCCATGTTGGGTACACCAGTTAGGGGTGAATTAGATGGCAGGTTTGGAGGTAGTTGACATGGGATTCTAGGTGTATTCCTAATGGGTGGCAGAGATGTAGTTCAGGGTGTTCTTGATAGAGTTGGAGTGCAACCTGTAGGTTGTAGCAGAAATGAGGGAAAGGAAGATTATCTGGAGTCTGACAGTAGTCTAAAGGTGGGATCAAGGGTAAGTTCTCTGTTTTTGAGAGCTTTATGTACTGAGAGTTCAAAAGGATTAAGCAGTTTCTTGTGGGATTGGAGTCTAAGGTTATAGAGTCATTGTCATACTGTTTCAAGATCAAGTTTTGTGACATTGCAGAGTTTGTCTGCAATGAAAGATCATCATTGTACAAGAAATTCATATAGGGTTGATTCAATATTATTGAGGGGATTGTTGATTGATTTATTGTCATAGAAGGAGATAGTGTTGTTAAGCTGGGTGATATCTTGTTGTTGTGTCTTTTCCTTAGCTTGTTCAAGTCTCTCTTCTTTGGCAAAAGTGAGTCATGTGATCTGAGTTTGAGATAAGATAGTTTCAGTTGGTTCTGAGGTTTGTCTTCCTTTTTCTTTGCTAGAGGAAGCAATTGTGAGTGAGCTTGAGGAGGGTAGTTTGCCTGGGAGTTTAAGCAAGGCTTCTGGGGAAGGTGAAGCAGTGTGAGTGGTCAAGGTGGTAGTTGTTTCTCCTGATGATAAGCTAAGTGGTGAAGAATTCTTTCTATATTCTCTGGCTTCTTTCCTTTGTTCAGAAGTGGTAGAGTATAGAGCTCCTGAGGAGGTGGAGCATGTGATTGATAGGGGTGAGGGTCAAGACTGTATTATGAGATAAAATATGCAGTGTTGTAGTATTTAGTGAGATTATTAGAGGTGGAGGTTGAAGTAGTTGTCCAAGAAGATGAGGAGGAGTTGGAGTGGGTATAGAAGGGAATAATGGAAGAATAGTGGGATACAAAGAAATGGGTTCAGTTTAGATAAGTCAGTGATCTCAGTTTGACTTCTTCTACAGTGACATACAGGGTGTATAGGATAACAGAGACTTAGCAGAGGTGTATCAGATTAAACTCTTATTAACATCCTGAACTAGACAGTTATTGTTAAGATTGGATGGACCCTCTTGTATAGATGACAAGAATAGTATGGAGAGTCTAGTGACTGTGGCATAGAGTCTACTTGTGATCAGGAGCCTAGTGATAGAGTGTAGAGCTGATCAGTGCAGGGAGCCTAGCAATAAGAGCATAGAGCCTGCAGTATAGGGTTGCCTAGCAATAAAGCATAGAGCCCTATGGAATCCAAGAATATGATACATGTGGGAGTTTGCAAAGGAAGTTATATACTTATGTTATTGCTACCTAGCCTATCTAGAAGACTCAGTGGGCCTTACTACACACTCTAGTAACAAAAGTCTAGCCTAGAGCAGGGTGTAACATGCAAAGGTTACATACACCATAAGTGCTTATACATGAGTGAACACGAGCAGAGTTTAAGAGAGTGACTGATAAGAGCTCAACTAGAATATTCAAGTAAGAGGTTTATGCATGATATAAACTAGTATATAACTTGGAGTTATACCTACTAATATATCAGCCTTATATACAAGTATAGTACTACTAACTATAGATGATGACTTGGTCTAGGGTGTAGGTGTGTACTCTACTAGGGTGAATAATGGAACTTTAATATGCAGAGTGCAGTCAAGACTATATACTGGATGAGGTCGAGCACTGCAGAGAGGAAAATGTGAACACATACTACATATTGGAAAGTGACTTGTATAAATATAGAAATGGATCAGAAGTAGAAAAGGGAATCAAACATAGAGTCATTAGAAGAGAGAATAGATGAGTCTAGATCAAATATAATATTACCATCCAAATATGGGAATAAAGTCCCATCAATCATAACACTGGGTAGACCTTTCAACAGTGTGTCTATGTAACTTTTGATCTGTCTACTCGGATGAGGGCAGATCCAGAATCATATGATTGACAGTCGTTCTATCTGTGACCACTCTTAAAAAAGACCCGCATCTATCATACTCAATCCTTATGAAACAATTCTTATAGGAATCAGTCTGAAGGATCCCATAGACAAGATTAGAGAGTCCACCAGCAGGCAGTGGAAAGAAATCTTGAATACTTTTCAATTTTTTGAATATTTTGCAAAGATTGTTGCTCTTTATAGCTATATCTGTATTTAGCCAAATATTCTTAAGAGTGTACTCCTTAACATCATTCTCAATTATGTTGAGATTTCTTGGTTGACTTCTGCTCACTTTTATGACCCTCCAAACACATGTTGTCCTACCAGTTATATAGAGGTACAATACATTATATAGGGGCTCAATTGTTAGGAAAAACTATGGTGGCTCTTTAAGTCACTCTATCTTGTAAACATACTGAATCTTCTCCCTATGCCTGACCTGTTTCACCATCAGATCATAGCCTATCTCTTCTGAAGTTGCTAGTAGAAATATAACAAATATATAAGTAAATATCTCAAAATCTTATAAGAAGTGTGAGGAGGATATAGAAAGGATTAGTTGAAGAAATTATACTATAGTGAAGTCAAAAGGTTCAAATTTGACAGAATGAGAGCACAAAAAATACCATAAGGACATTTCAGTGTTTTTAATTATAATCTAATAAAGTCATCAAATACAATGTTTTCAGTAAAGTGAGAATGAACAACTTACTCTATACATCTACATTCTGTAGAGATCATCATTCATGGCATAACTGGCAGCTGTTATGAGCTGCTCTCAGTTCTAAAACATCAAAGTAAGTAAGTACTGAGCTGTTATCAGTATAAGAGTCAATTGCCTATCTTTTATATATTATTATCATCCTTGTTTTTTTTTAAATCTGCAATTGCTGCTATATTGGCTGCTTTAATAGATATAGAATCAGAAGCAAGAAACTTTCAGAGTCTAAAGTATGCATTAACCTTAAAGTTTGTACCTAGAGTTTCTTCCTTGATATTGGCATATGCACAGTCAATATACTGGAACATAACTATGCATCTTCTCAGGCTTGAGCTGATTGAGAGTGTTTATGATTTTCTCTAGGCTTTTGAAAATATTTGGTTCAGTACTATTAATTAGAGAGAGTGAGAAGTCAAAGTAGGACCATGCAAATCTAGTATTTTTTTTATTGACTCTTCTCCCTCATATGCTATCTTGATAGCCTACTGAGCTTTGAGTTGATTGCATATAGTAGCTACAATAAAAGAATATAGAACAAATAAGATATAAGGGTCTATAAAGATATTGACTGGGCAGGAGTACATCTTGTACTGCATTATAATTATAACTGCTCTTTGATGGTCAGTCAGTGAGCTCAAATAGACATTACTGGCACTTTGACATATAGTTTGAGATATAAAACTGTTATATCAGATCAATTGGAGATTATTTGATATTTTGATGAGTAATTCTTTCTTACAAGATGGGTCTCTGAGTTGGGTGATCTGAGATAGTTAAATGGCTATGATGCTCTCTAATAGTAATAATCCCAAAGATTTATTAACTTACTGCAATAGAGAAATGATCCTGATACTAACTAGTTATAAAAAGTATTATCAGCACTCATTTGAGTGTGAGCTTGGTAAACTCTGTGATTTGGCCTAGTTTGGAGATTCTAGTAAGAACAAATTAAAGAATGGACAATGAAGAGGTAGAAAGTTACCACTTTATATTATCTCCCTTCTCAAGTGTTTATCCTTTAAGAGTACCCAACCTGTGATTGTTGACTAGACAATAGTGTCACCTTGAGCTTTATTATCTCCTACCAAGAGTTTGTAGCATAAAAGATTACATATCAGCTTAATTATTACCCCAATAATGTAGAATATCAAAAAATATCACCATAACTATAATTCAACTTCAGAAACTTAGCAAGCACTCTGCAGCAGAAGACACACATTACTCAAGTTACTCTGTTTGTTATATATAGTATATAGAGTAATAGATTGCCAGTATGCTACTTTCTATTCAACAAGATTTCTCTCCTGAGTCAAGGAGTCCAATAAAATCTTGATCTCATTCTAGTGTCATGAACTTTATAAGAAGAGCATGGGGAAAGCTCTGTACTTTGCTTCTCTATATAAAATATTGTGATCCTTATTTCTGAAATAAGAACAAGAATTCATTCTGATAATCAAGTATCTGATTCTCACTTAGATGCTCAAGTGTGCAACTGTCTATATACAGTAGAATTAAGTTAGGCAAAAGCAATCATAAAAGAAGAGTCATGTTTAGATCTAAACTTCAAAAAGATGCAAAAGACCTACATTTCTGACTCCTATTCATGCTTCTGACCATTCTTCTTGCACTTCTCTGATGTTGAGACACAATTCTCCCACAGCCAGAATGAGCCATCTGCTTCTACTCCTGCTTTAGAGCACTCAGAGGTTAATCAGTTGTTGCTTAGTGTTGACTTTGAATTGCAGAGGGCCTTGACAAGGAGTGCCAATTCAATTGACAATTTAAAATCAATGACAAAATCAATTTCAACAATCAATTCCACCTCCTTTGTCTTCATAAAAATAGAATTGCTCATTATGACCAATACATCATTGATTCCAAATTGCTGATATTTCATTATACTAGTTACAAGACAATAAACAGATTTTATCTCCAAACTTATCTGTAATTTTAATTTGTTTCCACTACTCAGTACCTTTCATCAATTTCATCATCAATTTTGAATCAGGAGTCATATAATATCAGCTAACAGAAAATCTTCCCACATCATGCAGGATGCAGTATGTGCTAACAGCTGTTAAGTAACAGCAGTGGGTGGACAGCATATGTGTTTTCAAATTTTCCAAAAATATGTATATTATTCAGGGAAAGGTGGAACACCCATGGTTAGCCTGGACTCTGGATGTAGCTTCTGCCCTCTTCTGCCTCTCAGTCAGAAATTCTGGCCAATTGTCAGCTGGAAAATCATTGTCAAGTATCACACTGCCCCTCACTTATGCTAACTTATTTTTTCTTAAGAATAATGAATGCTGGCAGGGTATACAAGAGCCATTGGTGTATACAGCAAACACATATAGCAATGGCATCATCATTGAGTCTATGGAATGATTCAATTGGGCACGATAAGAATAATATAAGATTACTGTGTAGCATAATGAAGAAAAACTGGAGTTTACAGACTTCATAAGAAGTCAGATAGAGGGAGAAATGAACATGAAGTAAATAGGCATGGAGGGTAGCAACCAATTAATCAAATGTGCTGGCATCAGGCCTAATTCACATGAAAGTCATAATGAGCTGGATACCTTTCTCAATTGGTGGCCAGTCTGTGAGTTTTTTGTGTGGATCTTCTTTGCATCAACTTCACCCTTGTCGCCATCATCATCAGAACTACTACCTGTCACCTTTCACATTGGAACATACTCACCTCTGCTGCTTTGCTACAGCCTGCATATTGGTTCCCCAGACAGTTGTGGAATATCTGCAAAAACAATCTTGATGTCTTTCAGAGAAGTTCAAGTTGCAATAACCAATTTGTCCATGGCCATGAACATCACACCAGCAGTAAGGCTCGACTCAGACATCAGTCTTGTAGCATTGAAGGAATTGCTTGTATATCATGTACTAGAGTGCATCATGAAAACATTAAGCACCAGATGAGTGATTATATTGCCAGATCTAGCTATGACTAGGTAAGATAATCACAAACAGTCCCAGATCTGACCATATAATACCTCATCTGGTGCCTAACTTTTTTTTCGTGATGGCCACTCATCCAATCACCAAACTCCCTTTTGATCACAGGCTCCATTACATCTGAATCGTATATGTGGGAAACCTCTGCGTTGGTGAAAACCAACTCACTCAAACTTGAGGGTAGGGTGTCAAGCCTGAAATCTAAGAGTGGAATTTATTACTTGGTACGTGCTTGACAAAGCTGTGGACGGAGGTATCAAATGTCAGAAACTAGCACAAATAAGTTGCTGCTCCCAACCATGATAGCATCTCAGTGTTAAATGAAAGGAATGCATCCTTCTTTCCCACAAACCACCACCATCAATATTTCTCTAGTGGTTTTACTGTGAATACAGCAACCTACAACGATATGAATCTATGGATGATAGTAGTAGAGAGATGAATAAGAAAGGCAGTGGAAGATTTTCTGGTGTGGGGGCCAAGCTTAAGGCCATCACTACACATACTGGATGCACAGCATCTGCTGTCGATGTCCAAGCCACTGAACAAGCTATGACTGAAGCAGTCGCTAATGAGTCTAGCTCCGAATATGAGTCATCTTCTGACAACAAACCTCCTCCCAATATCAGAGGCTGCTCTGAATCTCGACATCACACTTCCAGAGCATCATCTATCGCCTCTTGTCAACATTGGTCTAGGTCCACCTCACCAGTCCAAAAATCCCTCCAACAATCAGGGTTGGTGCCTCATACTAAGTCGCCTCCCCCTAATCAACAAGCCCTTCAATGGGGATGATCCACTTCTCCTAATTCTCAACCTTCTATTATGGAAGGCACCCTCACTCCTAAACCCATGAAAATAATGGGCACCTATCCTGCAATTTCTCCTGCATCAATCCCCAGTGAACATTGACAACACACTGTTGATTATGATGTTCAACCAAACCCAACTCAAATGTGGAATCACTTTGAGCATGTTGTCAATGACGGCAACAAACCCCTTCCTAATCTCCAAAGCATTATTGACAAAAATGCTTTTTTAAACCTCGACACCCCCTCTATGTGCCTGGGTCCACATATATCTGGTCCCAACCCTCATGCTCAGCCTAGCAAATGGGCTGATGACACTGATCCATTCCCTGCCTTTGACCCAGCTGGAGCCACTCTGGAACCTCGTGTTCCTAAACTAAATCTGAACATCCTCAAGGCTGCTAGCGCTTTACATAACAACACCTCCGAGCCTGTATTCAGTCTTTCTGAACAAGCTCATCTTCCTCCTGTCTCTGAAAACTCTGTTGCTGGATCTTCCAAACAAGTCAAAGAGACTGGAGCTGTATTGAATACTGAGACTGTTTCAAAACAGTTACAGCCATGAATTGATGATGACAATATGCAAGACATTGGAGTTTTGGGTACAATTGATGCTGCTCAAGGCAGTAATGTTGTCGACCCTTTACAGCCTAATAGTTCTCCAGTTGAGAAATACAAGGAAACTATCAGTGAAGTGGCTATGACCCTTCAAGAATGTGTGGACTGGATTCACCTTTTTTCAGTCAATAAAGGTAAATTTACTCCCAGCGGATGAACTTGCATATCTGTTTACTGCTATATATGACAGTGGATGGGAACACACTGTCATTGAAGACACTAGCATTATCGAGGGCTTTGTCCCTAAAAATGTGACTAATTTCATTGTCAAACAGCTTGTGGATAGGCTTTTTTTCCCATCCAGACCTCTGTACATTGAGAAGAAAAACAAGGGTAAAGTGAAGGAAGTTGTTCCTTCCTCACAAACTCCTGAAAATCAAGACGTCGAAATGATATCGACCGAAGGCATCAAATCAACTCAAGGCATCAAGTCAACACAAGTCAAACCTATGCCCAAATGTACTCTGCCAAAGCCACCTATCAAAGCAGCTTTTCCTCTGCCACCTATACCACCTACACCCAAGGTGAGTAACCCACCTCCACAATCTGGCAATAAGCCTTCTTCCTCCTCTATCCCTTCATGACCACCCAAGTCATATGCTGTGGCTTCTTGGTCTAATGCCCCAACCCCCTCCACCACAGCCACTAAACAAGTGGTTGACTTGGTCAAACTAGTCAAGCTTTATGGTGACAAGTTACCTGCTGACCATATCGCTGCTATGCATCAAGCTGCTGTTAGTAGCGCCAACAGCAGAAATGCTAACAACAGTTCTATCCCTCAGAAAAAGAAATTTGTTATTAAATCGACCACATGGGGACCTACCAGAAAGCAAGTTCTTGTCCCATACTCTGAGACAGTGACTGTTCACTGTCTTGAATGACATCATCACATTCTCAAAACCGTCAATTGTGGTCTTGTCAATCAACATTCCAAATTACGGGTGCTTGCTATGTCTGAAGGACGTTCTGGCACTGCATTCAGTCTTGCATTCTCCACTAACCTTGTTCCAACACCTGCTGAAAGGGAAATAATCCATGAATGGCTTTCCAAAGCTATTCAATGTGATAAAGATAAAGTCCCGATTCCTAGGGCGCCCATGTCGAAGTCTTACCTCAAAATTGTTGGGGTTAACTTCTATACACCAACTGACTGGCATGAAGACAGTTCTAACCAGCTAACAGCTGATGATGTCCTTTATGTCATGAATCATAACCCCCTTTTTGAATGAATCACTCTTGCTTCTCCTCCACACATCATGAGAGCCACTCCACACTCTGACATGGCGATTATATGGTTTGACATTTGGGACTCACAAAATGGGACCAATGCCAAACTGCTCACTAACTGTTCTTTTAACTTTGATAAAGATATTGCTGTTATCTGGGCCTGCAACATGCACCCTGGAGTCTCCCAATGCCAGAACTGCTGGAAATGGGGTCACATTACTGCTAAGTGCAAATCTCAAGGATGGAAATGCACTAAGTGTGGCGGTCCTCATAAGACTGAAAATCATCACAATGCAGCCTGGTGCTGTCAAGCGAATCCCAAAGTGAAACCCCCTCGCAAGGCTACTAAGGAAGGAATTCCCTGTCCTCACAACTTCAAATGCATAAACTGTAAAGGTGATCATTTGGCCAATGATAGGCAATGCCCATATTGGTGCAATCAGTTCAACTGTACTTGGCATGATAACAAAGCTCAAGAGGCTAGAGCTCAATGGGCTCAACATATTGATATTGCTATCCAACAAAAGCAAGCTACCTTTTCGCCATGGGACCGACGAGGGTCCAATATTTCTTCATGATTTGTAAACCCATAAACAATTTAAGGGTTCTTTCTTTCAATATTCAACATTCCTATTCTACTATGGAAACCATTCTTATTGACTCTGTCGAAAATTTTGACATTATATTTTTTCAAGAACCTGCTTGGCGTGTTATTAGAAAAACTGTTTCTACTGATAATCTGCTAGGTAAAGACATTGTTGGAGCTCCACTCCACCCAGACTGGATTTACATATCTGGGACCCACAACTCTCCTTATGTTATAGCATACATTCATCGACGCCTTTCTTTCCTTTGACCCTCTCTTTGCTCCAACATCACCCAAATGGACGATGACATCATCATTCTTACCCTTACACATGGACAGACCATTCATTATCTCATGTCTGTCTATTCTGACTCCAAGCATCATGCTATCAAACATCTACTTCATAACGCACATCTTCTGCCTCATTTCTTATACATTGGAGGCGATTTCAATGTTTGATCCAAGACCTGGGATCCAAACTACCCCTTTCATTCCAAATACACTGACCAAATTTGTGGTCTGATGATCGACTTGGGCCTAGATTGTATATCACCTGATAACCCTATGCCCACTCACTATCCCTCTGACATCACCAAAAAACCTTCCATCATCGATCTTATTTTTGTCTCAAATCTGGCCAAAGTAGATCACTGTCACATTCTCAATGACATTCGTGACCAATTGGATCATGCCCCCATCGCTGTCAATATCCCTATCAACACATTATTGGTTCCTATCACCAAATGTGCTATCAAATCTGGGTCTGATGAAGAAAAGGACTTTCTTTTAGAGTTGGCTGGAGGACTTGGATCGCTTCAGCATGCTAATCTTTCAACTGAGAATGATATTGAAACGTTTTCAGTGCAGATGGCTGCTATATTCAAAAAAGCATGGAACAATAATGCTTCAACGTCTACTATCACCTCACATTCCAAGTCGTGGTGGAATGAAGAGTGTAAGGCTGCTTTGGAAGAATACAGAGCTGTGAAAAGTAAAGCGAAGTGGAGGCTTTTTAGGAAGACAATGCATATCGTGAAACGAAGGTTTTTTGATGAAAAGATTGATAAAATCATGACCTTCAACAATCAGCCATGGAATTTAATGTCATGGACCCATGATCATAAATTACCACCCATCAAAGCCATCAATTACAATGGAAAACCTTGTGATTCATTGGACAACCTATGGAACGCTCTCAATGACACATATAACACCACCCATAACAGGCCTGTTTGTACTAATATCCTTAACCATCTTACTGACATTCCTACTCAACAATGGATACCATTCACCTTGGCCAAATTACAGGAATGTCTGAAAACATGTTCCAACACATCCATGCCTAGCATCAACCACATCACCTGGTGACACATCAAAATGATCTTTCAAATAAATGATCGAGTTCCCACTACAATATTAAGATTAGCTAACGCTTGTCTTGATATAGGATATTTTCCTCAACACTTCAAAGCTTTGGTCTCGGTCATCATTCCTAAGCCCAACAAACCCTCTTACAACACCCCAAAAATGTTCCAACCAATTGTATTACTCAACACATTTGGTAAACTCATCAAAAAGATGCTTGCTAACTGACTACAATTCGAAGCATCCAAATATTCTGCAATTTTTCCTTTTCAATTTGGAGGAATTGTCCAAAAGAGCGCTGAAGACGCTGGCATCTATTTAACGCATCTTATTCATGCTGGGTGGTCTAAAAAGCTACATACTAGTGTTCTTGCTTTTGACATCACCCAATTTTTCCCTTCCCTTAATCATTCTCTTTTGGTTGATATTCTTAACAAACAAGGTTTTGCGCCTTGTATTTCAAAATTTTTCACAAATTATTTGAAGAATCATAAAACAACATATTCATATAATTCTCATTCTTCTCCCTCTTTTGATGCTAATGTAGGAGTAGGACAAGGCTCTGCATTATCTCCCATATTGTCTGGACTTTATTTAGCTCCTCTCCTTTTCCTTGCTCGACAACAGTCAGCAGGACTTTCCACTCTTCTGTCTTTTGTTAACGATGGTCTTATCATAGCTCAAGGAGATTCTTGGACTAGTTGTCATAATCAGCTTGTGGCTACTTACCAAATTCTCTCCTCCCTTTTTAGCAACTTTGGACTTATTCTCAAACATGAGAAATCTGAAGTCTTTAACTTTTCAAAAAACCCTAAAGATGCAAACACCCCTATCGACTTAGACTTTGTGCCTTACACTTCATCATCTCCTTTATGCCCTAAACAATACTGGTGCTACCTTGGCTTCTACTTTGATTGACAACTCAAATTCCATGAACACGTCCAATACTGGTCTACTAAAGCTTTATTGGTGACTCACGCGATGAGACTCTTGGGAAATTCTGTTTGCGGTTACCCCCTTATCACAAACACACCCTCTATCAAATGTGTATCATCCCTCTTGCCACTTACGGTTTTCGCCTATGGTACTTTGCTAACGCCAAATGTTCCAAGAACATCAAAATGTTATAAAGACTCCAACGCACAGCAGCTTTATGGATCACAGGCACTTTCTGCACCTCTCCTATTGGTGGTACCGAATCTCTTGCAGGACTCATACCACTTCCTCTCCATCTTTCAAAACTTGCCAAACACTCAGCTTATCAATATGCTACTCTCGATAAGTCCCACCCAATTTTTTTGTTACTAAGCACCCCCAACTCTAAAGACGCCTTACCTCATCCATGTGCTATTGACAATTTGTCAGACAAAAATATCAAAACCACAAGTGGCCCAGTTATTGAAGGAGACTGATTGCTTCTCAAACTGAATGAAAAATTTCTTCCATTCTATGAGTCAAATTGTCCTGGTTTTTGTATTCTTGACATTTTCTCTGATTGTTTCTCTTTTTTTGACTGTAATAATAGGTCCAATCTCGAGGAACTCAGTAACCACTGTTGAAGATTAGATACAGCTCTCCACTCTATTCATTCTCATCACAATCAAATCATCGTTGTTGTTGATGGTTTTATCCCTACTTCCACCACTCATTCAGCTGTATTGTCATACCAGATATGGCACAATCAGTCTCTCCTCCATTCCACTACTATCCCTTCAGGAACTGTCACTCTTCCTGAAGCAAAACTTGCAGCACTTTGTTTCACCTTCGTTAAAGCCACCACCATTCCCAATATCGATCATATCACAGTTATCACTGATAGTATGTCATCGGCTCATCACATTCTAGACCCGTCCATCCATGAGGGTCAAACACATTCTATTTTTACCACCAACATCATTCAGCCTTGGCTAGAACATTCCAGAACACAAAAAATTGACTTCTGGTACATTCCTCCCTCTAGTGCCAAATATGACTGTAATGCCGTGCCTGAAAACCCTGGACAACATTGTTGTCTATTCCGGAAAGTTCACCTTAATGCCCACAGAGTGCTATATGCCTCTCAATCATTACAAACCACTTCATATGGCTTCTTACGAAAATGTGCCACTGATAAAGTCAAAAATCTATGGCACACTCTTTTCAAAAATGACTTATCATACAGAGATCATGGGTTCTTGCTTCTCAAGAGCAAATGATTCAAAGACTCTTGGTTATGGCCTCAATACCACAATGGTGGTTCTTGGCTTTGCGAGCTTCAGGGATCTAACAACCCTGATAGTCACACATTCATCACAAATTTCAATGTCACCATACGCACTATTCGAGCCATCCTCAATCATGCTCCTATCGGCTCATATTGAGCTCATTTCTTCCCTCATGAATCTGTAGGCTGCAATTGCAGCTACAAATTCAAAACTCATGAACATATCATTCTTTCTTGTCCGCTATACAAGCATCCTCCATACCCTATTGAAATGCTTCAACACTGCCCCTTCTTTCCCATGAACTACCATCATTGACATTTCTCTAGTGGTTTTACTATGAACACAACAACCTATGAATATACAAATCTATGGGTGATAGTAGCAGAGAGTTGAATAAGAAAGGCAGTGGATTTTTTAGCAGTTCAAGAGTTGTGCTCAAGAACGTTACAACACATGCTGGATGTAGGGCATCTGCCGTCGACATCCAAGCCACCGAGCAATCCATGGATAAGGCTACAGCTGATGAGTCTTCTTCTGAATATGAATCGTCTTCTGATGATGAACCCCCTCCCAACATCAGAGGTCACTCTGATTCTCACCATTTTTCCAGGGCGTCATCTGTCACCTCACATCGGTCCATTTCTAAGACCTCCAATAGGTCTGCCTCACCAGTCCTCTACCAGACTAAAGGGCTTGCACCTCATATAGAGTCACCTCCTCCCAATCAATGTGCCCTTTGACAGGGACGTTCTACACCAACCAACTCCCAACCTTCTATTATTGAAGGAACACTCACTCCCAGACCCATCAAGACTATGGGTACACATTCTGCATCCTCTCCTGCATTGATTCCTACCAAACATCGACAACACTCTACCGACTTTGAAGTTCAACCTGCACCAACTCAAATGTGGTCACATTTTGAAAAAACTGTTGACAACAAACCCCTTCCTAGCGTCCAAAGTCTCATTGACAAGGCTGCTTTTCTTTATCCCATTGACTCCAATACACCTTCTATGGCTCTAGGGCCCCATGTCTCTGGACCCAACCCTCACGCTGTCCTCAGCAGTTGGGCTGACGACACTGATCTCTTCTCTGTCCTTGACCCAGCTGGCACCACACTGGAACCTCATGTTCCTAAACTCAATCCAGCTATTATTAGCCAACTCAACCCTGATGCTAGTGCTAGTGCTTCAACCGCTGCTGCTAATATTACTACCATCATCTCAGATAAATCGGGAATTCCTGATTTACCTTCCCCTCTTCCCGCTGGTTTACTGGAAGTTTCTGGTATACCTAATAATGATACTCCTATGTGTGATGTTGATGTTGGAAATACTGGTTTGACCAATGCTGCTCAAGGTAGTAACATCGATCCTTTATGCCCTAGAAGTCCTCCAGTCGAGGAATACAAGGAAACTATTGGTGAAGCATCTATAACGCTTCAAGAATGTGGGAACTGGATCCGTCTCTTTCCAGTCAATAAAGGTAAATTCACACCCAGTGGAGCAATAGCAGACAAACTCACATATTTGCTCACTGCTATATATGACGGTGGTTGGGAACACACCGTTATCGAGGATTCTAGCATTATTGAGGGTTATGTTCCAAAAGGCGTAACTGACTTTACTCTTAAACATCTTATGGATAGGCTTTTCTTCCCTTCTAGGCCTCCATATGTCAAAAAGAAAAACAAAGGCAAAGCCAAGGAAGTCATTCCTTCTTCGCAACCTCTTGAAAACCAAGACGTCGAAATGATATTGACTGAAGGTGTCAAAAACGTCAAGCCTGTCAAACAGGTTCAGACTAAACCTATGCCCAAATGTACCCCTCCAAAGCCTCCCATCAAGGTGGCTTTTCCTCCACCACCATTGCCACCTACACCTAAGATGAGTAGCTTGCCTCCTAAACCACAACCTTCCTCTTCTGGTCCTTCTTCACAACAAATCAAGTCATATGCTGCGGCTTCCCGATCCAACACTCCCACTCCCTCTACTACCACTACTAAACAAGTAGTCAATTTGGTGGAACTCATAAAGCTTTACAGCAACAAACTGCCTGCTGACCGTATTGCTGCCATGCATTAAGCCGCTGTTGGAAATGCCAACAGTGGCAACACTAACAATACATCTGTCCCACAGAAAAAGAAATTTGTTGTTAAATTGACCATGCAAGGACCCACCCGTAAACAGGTTCTCGTGCCCTATTTCAAAATGATGACTGTTAATTGTTTACAACATCACCACCACATTCTTGAGACTGTTAATCGTGGACTCATTGACCAACATTCGAAACTTCGTGTTCTCGCCATGTCTGAAGGATGCTCTGGTGCTGCATTCAGTCTTGCTTTCTCTACTAATCTCATTCCCACCCCTGGTGAACATGACATTATTCATGAATGGCTATCAAAGGCTATTCAATGCGACAAAGACAAAGTCCCTATTCCTAGGGCTCCTATGTCTAAATCATACCTCAAAATTGTTGGGGTTAACTTTTACATACCAACTGAATGGCATGATGATGGTTCAAATCAGCTTACACCTAACGACATTCTATATGTCATGAACCGTAACCCACTTTTCGAACATATCATGCTTGCTTCTCCACCCTGAGTTATGAGAGCTACTCTGCACTCTGACATGGCCATTATATGGTTTGACATTTGGGACTCACAAAACAGGACCAATGCCAAACTCCTTACTAATCATTCCTTTAATTTTGATAAAGACGTCGCTGTTATCCAGGCATGCAACATGCATCCTGCAGTCTCCCAATGCCAGAACTGCTGGAAATGGGGTCATATTACTGCTAAGTGCAAATCTCAAGGATGGAAATGTGCTAAGTGTGGCAGTCCTCACAAGACCAAAAATCATCGTAATGCAGCCTGGTGCTGCCAAGCCAATCCCAAAGCGAAACCTCCTTGTGAGGCTACCAAAGAGGGCATGCCTTGTCCTCATGAATTCAAATGTATAAATTGCAAAGGTGATTACTTAGCCAATGATAGGCAATGCCCATATTGGCATAACCGTTTCAATCACACTTGGCATGATAACAAAGCCCAAGAAGCTAGAGCCCAAAGGGCTCAATGAATTGAAGTTGCTATCCAGTGCAAACAGGCTACCTTTTCACCATGGGACCGACAAGGGTCCAACATTCCTTCATGAAGAATTTAAACCTTAATTCTCTTCATATTTTTTCTTTCAATGTCAATTGTAATTATGCTGTCATGGAAACGTCTTTAGTCACCCTAGGTGACAATTTTGACATTATTTTCATCCAAGAACCTGCCTGGAATATAGTTAGAAACACTATTTCAACTGACTCAGTTTTAGGCAAACATGTTATAGAAGCACCAATCCATCCTGACTGGATATATCTCGCTCCTTCCCTTCCCTCTCCCATTAAACCTCAAGTTATGGCTTACGTTCATAAATGTTTGTCATATTTACGACCCTCCCTCGTCAACTCTTACACTGACCTTGATCATGACATTCTTGTCCTCTCTCTGTCTTATAATCAACACGTCCACTACCTGATGAATGTGTACTCCAACGACAAACACCTTGTGCTGGACCATCTCCAACAATGTGTCAACTTATTACCTCCAATGCTTTACATCAGTGGAGACTTCAACATACGATCTAAAGAATGGGATGCCAACTGTGATACTCATTCCAAACATGCTACCTGCCTTGTTGATATCATGACTGATCTCGGTCTTGATCGCTCCATTCCATTCTTTGATTTACCCACTCGATACTCTGCTGATCCATCAAAAAATAATACCACGATCGATCTCATGTTTGTCGCCAATGATACCAATGTCAATGGTCACTACATACTCCCGGAACACTGATTGCAATCCAACCATGCCCTGCTTGCGATCACAATTCCTATCTCTCCTAAATTCATCCCCATTCAGAAGAAGGGTCTTAAATGAGGTTCCGAAGAAGAATGGAGCTTTATTAATGAGTTGGCAGTAGGGCTTTCTGAGCTTCTGTCAGCAGATCTTTCGACTGAGGCACACATCTTAAGTGCTTTGGTGCAGATAGCTGACCTTGTTAGTGCACTATGGGAAAAACATGCCACTATGAGTTTTATTTCTACATGCTCAAAGCCATGGTGGAATGACAAATGTAGAGAAGCATTGCAGCGATACTGTAATGATTGCATCAAAGACAACTGGCGCACTTTTCGAAAATCAGTACAACTAGCTAAAAGGAGATTCTTCGATGCAAAAATCAAAGAAATCACAGAAGATAATAAATGGCCCTGGGATCTCATGCCTTGGGTCAAAGATTGTAAGCTCCCACCCGCTCAAGCTATCATCCATAACAACAAGCCTTGCCACTCAATTGACACCCTCTGGCAAGCGTTTGACCAGACCTACAATTCCACATCTAATAGGCCCATTAATGCCTGTGTACTCAACAATCTACCCAACATCCCTGAGAGAAAATGGACACCATTCTCTCTTCTAGAACTTACTGAAGCCCTTAAAAGCTGCTCCAATACATCAATGCCTGGCCTCGACCATATCTCCTGGGCCCATCTCAAAATGCTTTTGTCTATCAATGATCATATCCCCCTCTTTTTCACCAAACTAGCTAATGCATGCCTATTCATTGGTTATTGGCCACCTCATTTCAAGGAATCAGTCTCAGTCATCATTCCTAAACCAAACAAACCGTCTTATCACCTCCCCAAATCCTTTCGACCTATCATGCTATTAAACACTTTAGGAAAACTTTTTGAAAAAATGCTCACGAAATGAATGCAATTCAAAGCAGTCAAATATGAAGCCATCTTTCCTTCACAATTTGGAGGAATTATTCAAAGGAGCACAGAAGACACTGGAGTCTTTCTTACTCACCTCATACGTGCCAGCTGGAATAAAAAGTTATGCACTTCTGTTCTAGCTTTTGATTTTTCCCAATTTTTTCCTTCCCTTAATCATTTGATGCTTTTGGACATTCTTAAAAAACAAGGTTTTGTGCCCGAGATTGTTTCTTTCTTTTCCAATTATTTGATAGGACGATCTACCACATACTTGTACAATTCCTTTTTGTCACCTCACTTTGACTTTAACACAGGAGTAGGACAAGGGTCCGCTCTCTCTCCTATTCTTTCGGGTCTTTATTTAGCCCCCCTCCTCTTTTTAGCTAGTCAGAAACATTCTGGTCTTGTTTCTTTCTTATCTTTCATAGACGATGGTACTATCATAGCTCAAGGTGAATCATGGCACGAATGCCATAACAAAATCAAGGCAGCCTATCACTCCCTTGTTGATCTAGTCAACTCTTTTGGACTTCTTTTGGAACACGACAAGTCTGAAATTTACAACTTCTCTCAAATCCCTAGAGATGACAACCCATCCATCGATCTTGGCTTTGCACCTTTCACTTCTTCTTCTCCCCTAAGGCCCCAGGAATTCTGGCATTACTTAGGTTTCTACTTTGATTGCAAATTGACCTTCAATGAACATGTGCGTTACTGGTCAACAAAAGCCCTCTCTTCCGTCTGCACAATGAAAATGCTTGGCAATTCAATGTGTGGACTTCTACCTCATCAAAAATGGCTCTTATATTGCTCATGTGTTGTTCCCCTCACCACATACGGATGCCGTTTATGGTACTTTGCTGGCACTTCAATAGTCAACAAACTCAAACTTCTATGACAAATGCAACGAAATGCTGCTCTATGGATTACAGATGTGTTTTGTACTTCACCTTCTGGAGGTGTTGAATCCCTTGCTGGTCTCATTCCTATACACCTCCACCTTAAAAAACTAACCAAGCATGCATGTCTACGATACATCATGCTCCCCAAATCTCATCCTATTCACACTCTTCTTAGCACTCATAACACCAAAGGTGCCCTTTCTCATCCCAGGTCACTTGGCCTTCTCTCCAAGCATAACAGGGCTACTATTCTAGGTCCCCTTGTTGACGCCGATGATATTCTCCTCAATCTTGAAGAAAAATTTTCTCCTCTACATAATGCTAATTATCCTGGTTTATATTTGTTAGACAATTTCTCTGATCATTTTTCTTTCTTTGATTTTAATAGGTCAAGTCTTGAAGAACTCAGAAACCATTTGCAGAAACTCGATGCATGCACTTTCTCCACTCACTCATCCCCCGACACTGCTATCATAGTCACTGATGGTAGTGTCCCCAATGACTCTCGCTTACAGGCATCCACTTGTTATCAAATTTGGCACAATGGTGCCCTTCTCCATTCTACCACTATTCCCTGTGGACGATGCACTTCATCTGAAGCTGAACTTGCCGCTCAACATTTTGGACTATGCAAAGCGTTAGCCTCACTTCCTGATGATGTCACCAACTACATCATTCTCACCAATTATTTACTGTCATCATATCATCTACTGGATCCCTCTATACACAAAGGCCAATATCACTCAATAGCTGCTGCTAATGCCCTACGTCCATGGCTAGAACTGTCTAGCCTTCATAAGATTGAATTCTGGTACATCCCATCCAAATTCACCCTCTGTGACTGCAACTCAGCACCTGACAAACCTGGTTGTTCCTGTTGCTTACTACGCAAAGTCCATTTGACTGCAAAACTTAATCATCAACATGCTGGGTTGCGCCCAGGCATCTCCATGTCATATCTTCACAAAAAGACCACTGACTCCTGCCTCAAACAGTGGCAGCACACCTTTCACACCAATACACAATATCGAGGACACTCGTTCCTCATGTTATGAAGTAAACATTTTCAAGGTGACATTATTCTATCTCAATATCACAATGGCAGCTCTTGGCTTAGAGAATTACATGCTTCATATTCTCTCAACACTAGTGACTTACCTGTCACTAACTTCAACATTGTCACACACGCTATACATGCTATAACCAACCATGCCCCTATTGGGACATATCGTTCTAGATTCTTCCCTAAGGAATCTACCCACTGCTGATGTGGTTTCTGGATGGAATCTCATGAACACATCATCCTCACTTGTCCTCTATATGTTCAAGAAGACAAACCTATATCCATCTTTAAGGAATTCATCGACTTCCTTGAATACAATCCTCAAGCATTCACATTCAATTCCAATGCTCCACTTCATAATCCCCCCCACACTATACCATGGTGATGAGCTGGGCTTCGCTTAAGCGTCTCCTCATCACCATCTCCTCAACAATTTCCTGCCACTCCTATATGACACACTGGGTTGCGTTATAACATCTCCATGTCTATCCATCCATCTCTTCCACTTCCACGTGCATCGGGGCTTCCATGTCTTGGTATTCCGGTAAGTTCATTTGAGCTTGACTATAGTCATCTTCCTCTCTCTCTTCCTCTGTAATAGTACTGTAGCTGCCATTGCATCTTCTATAGTTTTACAAAAAACGCTCTGAATATGAGTATATAGTTTCATTTCTTTTCTCTGGACTGGACTCTCCTAGCTAGTT
Source organism: Leucoagaricus sp. SymC.cos (assembly GCA_001563735.1). NCBI lineage: Eukaryota > Fungi > Basidiomycota > Agaricomycetes > Agaricales > Agaricaceae > Leucoagaricus > Leucoagaricus sp. SymC.cos. Next base: position 430,386 of record KQ962165.1, on the reverse strand, counting down.
TGTAATTAGTTAGGCACAGACTGCGATC
>KQ962165.1:374299-387825 GCA_001563735.1 Leucoagaricus sp. SymC.cos | reverse complement strand
TGCGGGAGAAGAGAGCTCGAGTGACGAGGATGAGGAGAATGAGGTTGATCCTAATCTCCATGCAGTGGATTAAGTTCGAGAACGCTTAAAGCAACCATCGTACGAGTTTCTCAGGGTAAATACATACGTTCGTGGGGCATGATAGATTCATTGGTGATACATTAGCTACATGCAGCTTTGAATCGTCACGGTTTTACTTGTACATTTTCTAATGTTTGCGGAGCTATAAATTCTGAGTTTTGCTACCTACAGCATAAGTGTGTCGCTATGTTGACGTCGCAGTCGCGTCTTCCTCCTTCACCGGCTCATACAAGAAATGAAACATGAATCTCTCAACCAAATTCGTCCCCTGGTATATTTCTGTCAGTAAATGGACCAGTGGGAAATCGTGCTGTCATAGGGTCTCGAGACTTTGACCCGAGTCTTCATCACATTTCTACTAGCACCTCCAGAAGAACAGGTCATGATTCAACAGTGGCCCGGGAACGAGTCGACACAAGGGGAAGATTCAATGCACTTACACGATATAGCGATCAAAGGAACTCCCGCGATGATTCCTAACGATTGAGCCCCTACACAGAGGATCGCACCTCCGTGTAAGGCTCTTGGTTCAGCCTGTTTAGTAATGTCTATCTTCCCAAAGGACTCGAAATGTTCTTTTGCCTAGACTCCAAGGCCGATTCTCAGGGAAGAGTTCAGCCGAACAGCAACATTGACTCGTGTATAAAGAGGTCGGCGAGGCTCTGCATAACTCCTCGGACTTTCCTGCTTCTGTAATTGCCATTAACGACGCTTTTATTGGTGGGTTTACGTTCTGTCGTATTGTTACATTTCGTTCCTGATTTCATTTCAGCCCTTGTATTACTTGTTCCTCGCGAAATAGGTTCACAGAAATGTTAGCGCGGGGAATATTATAATGGTTAGGGACGCCACAGGATACGTTGAAGGCAAGCTCAGTGACCTGGAGCTTGCTGGGTCCTGCTCCGAAGACGCCATTGGTAGTCATGAACTCAAAACGCTTTGATTGATTTCGTTATCGCTATCCCAGTATATGACAAACGATTCCTTAGTGCACCCCTCTTTTTATGCATTCGGGCCAGCTAATCTACTGGCAAGATCCAGAAACAGACGATGATTCCGATTATGAGGACGTAGTACCCAAAGGTAGGAAATGGACCTCTGGAATCCCCTTTTATCACTGCGAACATGATCTCGAATTGCTTTGGTGGATTCTTGTTTGGGTCATTCTTCGCGTCGATCGCAAACCGAGAAACGATCTGTTCACGAGCATCTTCACGTACACTCACATACTGTCATTCGCGAAGAAAGTGATCTTTCCAGATGACACCAATTCCTTTATCTATGGTGGCAATATGGATCCCAAGCTCCATCCCGAATTCTCTGGTCCAGTCTACTGAAGCCAAGCACTCCCGAAGGCCTACTGACTTATACATGCCTCTTATAATCGCACTATCAAGAGAATCTTTACAGAGTTCCGTCCAAGGAAGGTGGCGGCAGAAAAGCTCCGGATAGCAAGTTCTTTGATAGATGCACGGTGTCGGAGGAGTCCTCAAATACGCAAGCTGGCTTGAAACGACTGAAGGATGAGTGTACCACAAATGGGCCCAAAGAATTTTAATGGTGTATGAAAGACGAGGGCAAGACCGGAGAGCACAATGACGGAGCCACGCAGACGCGGCAGCGCCGACAGGAGGCTCGGTAGTCGGGGAAGGAACCCAACTCATTACACGCTGGGCAGGGTCTAAACCTGGTGTTTCAATGCTTTCTAACTTAAGAGTGTCAATTGATAGCATGTAGTAGAAATCTATTCTATCCGTCGGTTGCTTCAGTATGGTTTTCAAAATTGAACGTATCAAAACTATAATGGCCATCGGATGAAGAAACGTTTTTGTCTCTCTGCCTGGAGGCGAGTCAAGAACAAACTCGGAGCCAAAATATTCGTAGTATCCTTTGAAACTCTTTCTCCCCCATGCGCAATGTGATTGAAGCTCATGAGTCAAGATTTCAATGTACCTGAAGAGATCAGAAGGAGATCGAAAGTAGTTGAGCTGAATGTAAGGGTTTCGGAAAGAATAATGACAACTTCCATGACACTCAATGTGTGTACAGGCTATCGTTGTTGACAGCGAGTCAGCCAAGTTTCCGACATCTACTGTACTTATACACGACCTACCATCTTTTATCTACCACTGTTTCTTTCCCACCACATGGCCAGAATTCACAATTCTCATTCATCTGTACACCATTAACTTTTGACCGCAATCAACGAGATGACTCATTTATCAAAGTCCAACCGACTGTTAAAGTGGTCGCAGAACCATCACTCCTATCCGACTAATCATCTGAGGAACCGGATCAGATTTAGACGCGCTACGGTCATACCGTCACAGCACAGCCTCACTCCTTATTACCTATTATGGGAGAAAAGCCTGCCTGAGAAGTGTTTCGGTGATTGCCCCTATCATCCAGTCACTCGCCGCCAGCGAGTTTGGTTTTGTATCTCCTGAGTGCGACAAGTGGCTGACGGGAATGAGTCCAGGAAACGAATGATCAAGCTCAAGCATTCCGGATCGAGCCGAGCGCCAAATCAGGAAAACAGGACTGCCAACCAAGGCCTCACCAGAACCTCCACCAGCTAGCATATAACAAGCCGCTCGCCGGTGGCGTTGTCGTTTCGTTCTCTGTAACTTATATTCGGCTAATTACTCTACTTCACGCATTTTCTCGCTCGCCAACCAGCCCGAAGGAAGGTCCAAAGTCAATTTCTACTTGCCAGCCACCGAGCCAGGTGAGCGGCTCTTCCTCCTGCGGCCCGTTAAACTAAGCTTTCACAAGACAATCCAAATGAATAATAACGCGGCTACATCTGCCGAGTATGATCAATTCCATTCTTGCTCACCAACATGCCCCTGATTAATTTCTTGGTGTAGGTGTGGCGACTCCAGCTTGTGAGAAATTCAAACGCTTATTAACATCGCATGTGACCGACTCATGTCTTGAATTATTAGTCTCACGCCCCGTATTCCGCGACAGGGCGACGATTACCAACCCATCACTGCCCTCCGAGACGAAGTCGATGAAGCGATGTCACCCGAGATGCATTCTTGTACACTTGAAACTTTCCTGGAATGCTACACTCCCTTTTCCCCGACACCAGCCACCATCGATGTTGCATGCGCAAAGCTCATCGACAATTGTACGATCGATGTGACTACTACCGGGAAGGACTCTCGAAAAATCACCACACGTCGCTGGGCTGATTTTGATCGCCCTCCCTCAGAAATTGATGGACGAGAATCAAAGGTGTTCCAGCAGCTGCAGGGAATTATCGACTCTCTTGGCGAGATCGAGCAGCAAAATCTCGGTGGGGGCCCAGTCAAGTTCCGGTATCTCGACTGCGCCCACACTGGCATCGAAGGGGAAACTCCAGGTGCAACTTTCAAGGTGGATGCATACTTCGGATTGAAATCGTTCATCTCTTCCGGTTCTACCCTGCTTGAAACTGAAAACATGGCAGTAATCGCCGAGTTCAAGAAAAAGGAGTCCCATGACATTCAACTACGGGTACAGCTCTGATCGTCCTGCCGATGACAGCTCATTGATGATGATATTTCAGAACTGGTCGCAACTGGTCTCTGCAGCGAATTTTATCATGAATGACGATCCATGCAGGATGTGGATGTACGGGGTGGGTTATCCCCTCGAACTACTCTACACGACAAGAAAAACTAATTCGAAAGTAGATCACTATCGAAGACGATGAAATGTCTCTCTGGTATTTTTCCCGTTCGCATTCTGTGAAATCCGAGCCATTCGATTTTACGACGGTACCTTTATTTCACTGAGTCTACCTTTTCGCTCATAGACGCTTATAGGACATTAAAACCTTTGCTCACGTCTTTATCACGTTTTTGCTAGCGACCGAGGCAGAAATGGGTTTCGACCCAACAGTCAACCGAGTCACTTACAAGGACAAGATCCAGTACATTTACACCATCGAGAACGCGGAGAGACAAGCACGAAAGTTCTTGACACTCAACCCAATCCATGATCCACGATCCTTGTCTATAACCGGGAGAAAAACGCGGATCTGGAAAGTGGTTGAATTACCTGAGCTCCTACCGCAGAACCTGGACGAGGTCGAAGGCCGCGGAGAGTATGCTCTCAAGGACGTCTGGTTGACTGAGGGTTCGCCCACGGAACGCGATAACTTACAAGAGGTATTCAGGAAACTGGAGGATTTCGAAGACTATCCTGAACGGCCAGCTGAACCTTTCTCTCAGCTACTTCGCGACATTCTCCGGAACAAAAAGTACAAGAATTATTTCATGGAAATCGTCTGTGATGGGCGCGGATTCTCTACCAAGAGGGTACCACATGATACCGTCGCTGATCCTTCTATCTTGGCTTCCAGTACTCGTCGGATGTCCAAAGCTGAGCAGGATAAACATATTGTCAAGGGGTCGAGTCGAAACACCTATGCCTCCAGTTCCACCGCAGAGTCTCAATCTCGTCGGCTTCCACATGACCCGGAAGATCCACCGCGAAAGTTCGAAGTCAGACGGCAATATCGACTTATCTACAAAGATGTTGGCACGGCCCTTTCTAGATCACCCGACTTCTCTTCTACCATTAGTGCACTTCGTGATGCTCTCATTGGTAGGCACTCATATTCTCATAGATCAGTTCTTGTGCACTGAAGCATTTTCAGCGGTTGTTCTAATGGCCCTAGTGAATTGGGTACATAGAGATATCAGCGCACAAAATATCATCATGGTCGAGCAGGGGGAGGGGCGCATAGTAGGCAAACTCAGCGATCTCGAGTATGCCAAAGAGTTCTCCGAGAACCCCAAAGGCGGCCACGATCCAAAGACGGTATGACCATTTCTGCTGCAGATCTCCTACCCTCACTCTTGTATTTACTTTCAGGGCTCTCCTTATTTCATGCCTTTCGAGCTGCATGTTGGACGTTTGCTTTACCCTAAGCTACCGGGAACGGCCATCGATCCTTCCAAAATGATCCGAGGTCAACTCCAGGTTCAAGTCCCCTCCGGCCAAATCAGGAAAAGGGGTGCGCCTTTTTATCGTTACGAATATGACCTTGAGTCACTTTGGTGGATCTTGCTTTGGCTTGTTCTTCGTATCAAGCACGCACCAAGTAATGAACTCCTCTCTCAAGTTTTCATGTTCGATGCCCGACCCTCACCCTTGAAGGAGTCGATTTTCTGTGTTTCAGAGAGCTCCCGCATCTACGATGCGATGCACCCTGCAATTAAAGGGGAGTGTGGTAAATATATCTATCTAACACACAAGCAGCTCCTTCAATGCTACAAGACTGATGCTATACCTTACGAAGACACTGCCAGCATGATGTTCATGACCATTGACGAGTTGGTAACCGCTTTGAAAGATGTCGAGATTGTTTTTGGTGATATACCACTGCCATTTGAGGCGCCCAGGATGGAGGCCCGAAGGAAGCGTTCGCAGCAAGTTCACTCCAAAGTGAAAGACGAAGATCCCTATATACCTGAACTCGACGAGGCTGCTACTGCAGACGACAGTCACGACGGAGCAAATGACGAGGATGAGCCACAACCAAAGAGAAGACGTACCGGGCATTGAGCCCGAAATGCAGCTTGTTACAACTGCCATGTCGACTTGGAATACCGGGAATGGGGATTGACCTGCCTTTGGGGCATAGTACTAGATGTAGAAAGAATCAGTTGTTCTATCGCCCTGCCAGTGTGATTGACGTTGAATCTGAGATGTGTCTTTATTTGAGGTGTGACATCTATGAGTAGGGGGACATAATTTTGACATTTCTGAGGAGATCGGAAGCGCGTCTTGAGGTGACAGTGAGCAATTCGGGCAGAATTGAAAGTCCTAGATGATGATCCTGATTACATCTTTCCACTTGACACTGACATGCTATCATGGTTGGGAGCGGCAACTTACTAGTCGCTGACACATGACACCTCCCTGTGAGAGGCAAAAGCTGACTTCTGGCTTCAAACATCTCAAAAGAGGCTTGAGCTTTACCAGCAAGTTGGTGCTTTACATAAACTCAAGCAACCCATTCCTTGCTTGATCCCCCCACCATATGACTGTGAATTGGGTTTATTAGTGCTGGGATATAGCGACAAGTCCATATTCTGGTACTGGTAATTAGACCGGAAAAAAGAGACCTATCAGGAGTTCCAAATGCGTAACCTCGCGGAAGGGGTACGGAAATCTCTAGACGAAGACTTCACGAAGTGGCCATAGGCGAGCTCACAACACCCCGAAATGGGTGATCATAAACTAACATGAGTTTGACCAAAAGATAAGGTTGATAATGAGTCTGAGGGGAGTGGGTGTAACATACTTTTGACTATGGTCTATGGTGGATCTAATATGTATACTGATAAATTATATCTAGAACTTCACCGACTACATCAAAATCCTCTCCCGTTTACCCTGAACTTTTCAATTGTTAGTTCCGATAATTTCGCATCCTTTTCAACCGTTTGCTCAGCCGAGGTGGTACCATCTCTTGCTCGACGTCAGCGATCGCTTTGAGCAGCGTAAGACTGGTAGAGTGTCCGTCGGCTGATTCCCAATCCAATTCCATCTCGGCGAGAAGAGCCTTCTTCAACAAGCATATTAAAGGTTGGGCGTCAAAACTCTGATCGACAGAAACAGGCTCTCTCCCAAGCATGCCTTCAACCGTCGGAGTCTGATAGTGTTCCGGATCAAGTTCGGGGGGTGGATGAGGATCGATGTAAAGAGGACAATCCATACGAAAGGTACGACGTCGGGACACATCCAAAATATTGCTCGCTAATGGGTTGCTGAGCTGAAGGCCGGACAAAAACTTCGGATTGGTAATGGGATATGGTAAGCTTAAGAAACGGTCTGCCCATTTGACCGAACCCATCTTCCGGACGGCTTTGATCCCATACGTAATGCGATTCATCATGTGACGAAAGATGATGAGATATGTCTTGACACTGACAGGAACATGGAAATCGAGAAAGGCTCTCAATGCCACGTATGCAGCGGCGTAGTCCTTATTGGAGACGAAGGTACGTAGGACGACATGGAGAAGAGAAGTGGTGAGTTCAAAAGGGGGTGCTTCAGGATCGCGGACGAGTGCCTCTATCATCTCACGGAAAAGTGCTCGAGGTGTAGGGATGTCGTCAGGTAGATGAACGCCATTCCGATATCTTCGCCTCTTTGGATTATGGAATTGGTTAAGGGCGCTAAAAAGGCTCCCAAAAGTGAAGTCATCGGGCAGAAGCTCCCTATTTTCTTTCATGCCCGCGTAGATCGTAAAAGGGCGACGAAGGGAGTTTGTGCGAAGTTCGTAGGCAATGAGATTATTCCAAACGGCCAGAGTTATCGGAATTCCCTGCTCTTGCATTTGAGCTAAAGCGGCGGTGACGGCGGCTCTATCTGGGCGGGGTGATTGTCGAATGGCGGATAAGAAAGACACATAGGCTTCCGGAATGAGGGCGGCGTCAATATCCGACTGAGGAAGGATAGATAATGCCTCGAGAGCGTGTTGGACATTGCCGTCTTTTGCCATCGAGGAGACGAGTTTTTTGTAGAACCGTATGTCGGGTTCGAAAGAATCCCACGATCGGTGGCTTTTGTGGAATATGTTCATAATCTGAAGGAGTGTTTCAGGTGGCATATCCATGGCGGACATATTCCCTAGCACTTTCAACAGATCGTCAGGAGTAAAGCTGTCGTTACCGACAACCTTCTTGAGTGAGGACAGAAAATCCTTTCTCCGTCGCCCATCAGTTAGGGAGATGGCTGCTACAAGGATCCGAGCCTCAAGGGAGGGCGAGACAATGAGCCCCTCGGCGATCATGTGTTCGTATAGTGCGAGAACCGGCGGAAGGCAGGAGCACTTCATAAGAAAGCGAATGGCGTTCTCATAGATGGTATGTGGATGTGGAGTGCCAGAGGTGAAGCGATGAAGGTCACTCATGATACGAGAAGTGACAGCATGTTGGTCTTCAGAGGACTGGATTGACAGCACAAGGGCTTGATGAAGGGCACTGGTTCGTCGTTGTTTCTGGAAGCGATGTGGTGTTCTGACCCAAGATTTCCTAGTGACATAGTCCACCGTTCGATCAGCAACTTCTCCGGCACTCAACTTCTGTCGAGCGGCAACTGGCTTGGTAGAAGTGAGGAAACTCCTGGTCAAAGAATTTGTGTGGAGAACTCGTAGACGAGATTTGCTGAGGCAGGATATCCGTGTCCTTAGCATGTGCAGGAGAGCGCGCAAGTCTCATTCGCAACCATGAAGCGTGTAGTGAGGGGGAAGGTACGTGCCTGTTCGTCGCGGAAAAGTGAGCACCCATGACTTTCACTGTGTGTTTGGCATCATCAACTGTACCAAGCAAAGACAGCAAAACAAACCACAGAAGCAACGGCCAGCGTTTGTTTTAATCCTGGTGTATTTCAGTTCTCTCCGAAACACGCTCTGATTTTATTGCATAAGACTGTATTTGCTGATGTGAAGGAGGCTTGCGACACACTACTCTCTCTGCACACCCGTTTCTTCCCACTCTACTAATTCAAGCTGGTATCTCACTTGTGTTTCCAGAACAGTCCCGACTCGGACGTCTGGGCGACTTACACTCGCGGACTTTACCAAGAGAAGGTTTGCCAGACGTCTCCAATAAATAAGCTCAACAACTGAATTGAAGCATCTTCGGCAGGTGCAGTGTATGGACCATCAGCGAGCTCATAATACCGGCTGAGTCCCGAGCCTGGATTGCCTAAAACAGGAAACATCGGCTATTGTTTCCAAAAGCGTCAAATGTGATAAGATCGAATGTAAAGAAAACTTACTTAGCCAAGGCTTTCATCAACCTAGAAACAGAGAAGAGGGTTTCATGGCTGAGGATAAAGGTGCGTCTGACCGCAGCTCAGCAATGCTACTCAGTCTTACAAGACCCCAGTTTTAATCGGAGTTATTGGCGGCAGTGGCCTTTACCATTTAGACAACCTGACCTTCGTGTAAGCAGAACCACTTGCCGTCCATCACATTGGCTTAGGATCTATTTAGCAAGAAGGTAAATCCAGAAACTGTGAGTGGCGCAGTCCCACTTGATAGCGATAACTGAATTACAAAGCCTTGGGGATATCCCTCAGCGCCTATCGTTATTTCTTCACTTCCCTCGGGAACCCTGGTCGCTTTCATCGCAAGACACGGCATTGGCCACACTATTCATCCCTCGGACGTTCCTTCCCGTGCCAACATTGCTGCACTGAAATCGCTAGGGGTTCGCGCCATCCTCGCCTTCTCGGCCGTCGGATCCTTGCGGGAAGAAATCTCACCAGGCTCATTCGTCCTACCAATGCAGATCATCGATCGCACAAAGGGGATTCGTCCCACGAGCTTCTTCGAGAAGACTTCTATCGTCGCACACGCCGGCTTTGGTGACCCTTTCAGCAATGGACTCGTGAAGTGGCTTGAATCTAGGGTCGCTCGAGTCTTGGAAAAGGAAGGGCGAGGCGTCAAGTTGTTCAGTGACAAGTGTATTGTCGTGATGGAGGGGCCGCAATTTTCGACTCGAGCAGAGAGTCTGATGTATCGTCAATGGGGCGGTGATCTCATTAACATGAGCACGCTGCCCGAGGCTAAACTCGCAAGGGAAGCCGAACTGAGGTACAAGGGGCTTTCATCCTTATGGCATTCATCGTCACTAATCACGTGGTCTGTCCAGTTATGCACTCATTGCCACTGCAACGGACTTTGATTCTTGGAGGGAACAAGAAGAGGTGGTCACCGCGGCCGAAGTTTTGAAAACTCTCAAAGCAAATGCCGACACTGCTCGCCTCGTTGCGGAGACTATCCTCGATGATCTGCAAGCGGCTATCACTGACCCCAACAACGGGCACATTTTCCTCGAGGAGGTGGGCAAGATGAAGTTCAGCATCATGCCACACTCGATCAAGCAGAAAGCAGAGGATAGAGAGAAGCTTGCCTATGTTCTTCCTGAATACTTCGGAGATGAAGAGGGCGACGACGTCACCACAACATGATCAAATGCAGTGACAACTTGTATGCAAAGTTGAACTAGATTAGACCAGGGTTGCGAATCACAGTGCCACCACTGTGTACCCAGATTCCTACTAGTGTGCTACTAGACATATGTAAGCGCTAGTAAATAACATAGACCATGTCAAACGCCAAGACTTCAGAATTAAAATCATGTGAGAGACTCGGTCCATAATAAAAGGGGTTGTCGTTGAAAGAAGCCACGAACATACAGATAAAAATCATTTGAACTTTCCACGCAACCTCTCTTAAGGCCTTCGCCACTTCATGACGACTTCTGCTCCTTCACCTTCTTTGTTCCTCATTCTTTCTCATTGAAGGGATGATAGACCCGCAAATCCAGATCAAAAGTTGGTTCTCATGCTCCTCTATGTCCACACCATGTGCTGACCTGAGTAACAGTCGTATCAGCGGTCTGTTCTGCAATTGCCATTGCATCGACTATCCAGCGTTTAGTCATCCGTCTTCCTGGAGCAGGACTGTGGCTCGACGATGTGAGTTTGGCTTTCCACCATAAAAAGTCAACGCTCACGTCCCTGTTGAAGGCATGGGCGATTTTCTCAACATCGACCTTGATAATGCAGGTGGTGGCAGTTTTCATGAATGTGCCTAATCCTCGTGAGTATCACGTCCTGACATCCTTGACTTTCACGGCCCTTCAGCGGCTCATAACATCGGGTAGCTGGCGACACGGGCGCCGCGAGGTATTACATGATGGCGGTGGGATTCTATTCAATCATTTGGTGAGTGCCACCCCAGAACCCCAAATCGTGTCTTACTTAAGTTAACAACGATTCACAGGTCCGCGCGCCTGTCCATTCTTTTTTCTTTAATTCGCATAGAGCCATTTGGGGGATGGCAACGGTTATGGAAGGGCATTGGCGTCATATTCTGCACAATCTGGATGGTACTGTTGGCCCAGTTATTTTGGGAATGTGAACCAAACGGAGAGTGGAAGCGGAGATTACCGAGCCCCCAATGCAAGCTTAGTAAAGGGGTCGCAATTCTGCAACTCGTCAGTGCGTATTGCGCAATTCTCTTATGCCTTCTTGCACTTGACAACTAGACGCCCTTTAGCTGACGTCTTTGCCGATTTATGCCTCCTCTATATCCCTATGAGACTCTTCAAAGCCATTCTGAGCGATAATCTCCGTAAACGACTCATATTGATATTTGGGACCTGTGTCATGACCACAATCGTCTCTCTCGTTCATGCTTCTTTCATTTTCATTTCTGGTGGGCCTCGAGAAATCATTGCAGCAATTGCAGAGGTTTGTCCTTCCCTGAGATTTGCCGACGTTCAATGACTAACTCCGGATTTTAAACATCCAGGACTGCGCTTCTCTCATGGTTTGCAATCTGCCGCTCTGTGTTGCTCAAATCTTTAAGCGAAAGAGATGGTTCGAAGATGGTGATCAGGTCACGAATACCATGCAATGGCCAACATGGCTCCGCAAGACCACTACGACCGGCCCTGGAACGGAAAATAGTCGGCGTCAATTTAGAACCACTGTCACTTCGGACATCCCAACTATCGTCACTCTTGACTTATCACCGGAAGCCGATCGACTACGACCTGAGGAATCCTTTGTAGAATCATGCCGCATGAAAAATCTCGAATCACAATCGGACCTCGAGATGGATGATGACGTGAATGTCAAGTTGGGTTCTGATGACACGCGATCACAAAACCGGCGGCACGAGGAAGTTTAAACAGCTATCGTATATTGCTTTCTATACATTATGACCGACATAATTCAAGTTATTCACATTTACTGGAACTAGAAGATGGTGTAATGCTGAGCTTCAATAAAAGAATGACAAGCTAATCACCAACCTGAGCGCTATAAGCCATACGCGGATACAGACACATGTGAATCCTACCTGTTGCAGAACTCGTAATAGGGTGACATTTGATTGCACCTACAGACTGAGAATAAGGAGCTCCTGGTTCAACAGGGACACGCAAACGCATCCCCGCCTTTCATCAAGCCACAATGCAACATAGTCATTGTATTTCATGGGTAGGTGCTCCTTTGGAAGAAGCTCACTGACCGCCACCTCCCTCTCGCCAGCGCTTGGTAGGATGGCCTTCATGATCCCGATATCATTGCCATCTGAGAGAATCTCCATCCAAATCATCCGGTGGCCTGCTGGCCAGATGTGACCAGAGTCGAGCTTCGAGATAGGTTTCATGTGGAAATGCGCATGAGGTTCAATGGAAATGGGATGCAAGTCCGAGATAGGTCGCTTGTTCCGTGGTATAGGGATACGGAAAACATAGCTCCTCCCTGTGGTATTCTCGACAGCAACTGCTGTGACGTCAGCATGGATGTTCGTGATAGCCTTCGTCGGAAGGAAGATTTTATACGAGGCAGAGAAATATTTTGAACGATATTGAGCACGCAGGCCGTTTATTTCGTGGATTTTCTTTGGTTGAGCAGTAAATGAGACATTGACGGGCTCCGAGGAAGTCAAAAGTTGCTGGCGATCGTAGATTGATGCTAACCCATCATCTTGACTGGATGTAGTGACGAGGATTGAGTCTTGAAAAAGCTTGAAGACAAAAGCTTGGCCAGCCATGTCCTTTACGATGAGCATGAGTGTCTGATGACTCGAGGTGGGGTTTTTCTCACCTCATGACTGCCAACAGTAATACTCCTCACGTGTTGATGGTCAATGTCCAAGATGATCAAGTCGTAATACAAACCTTCGCTTGCGGTTGTCAGTGACCGCTCCGTGTAAGATGCGACGATGATGGCATCATAGATCTGGATGTCATGAATATGACAAATAAGGCCGGGATTCCGCGTGGTGACGTCGATGGAATCCTCTATGTCGAGTGCGGGATATGGGACGTTTGTGTGCCAATCATTTCGTCGGAGCGACAACGAGAAGAATTGGAGGTATCTGGCGAATAGTCACTAAATGTCTACGGAAGTCTTCCAATGTACAACGTACACGCTTGTTCCTGTATCAGTAAAGGCTGCAATTAGGGCCTTGTCTTGCTTTGTGTGCTTTGCAATGGAAAATTTGTCTGGTATAAGAGAAATGCCTCGGAAAGTAGGCTCTATCTTCCCAAGACGACATGAACGGGATTTAGTGGTTGGAAGAAGCCAAGCAGATAGATATAAAAGCTCCGTCCTGTGATTTCGGGATAGTGTAAAGAGAAGGGTGTCGTCTAACAGGTGAGCAAAGTATACCAGATCCCCATGAAGGAATCGGGTTCGCCGGCGTACGCACGTGGACTGGCTTTTCCAGTTTGCGTCTATCCTGAGGGATGTAACAACCTCGTGCATCTGTAGATCAGGGGGATTCAGTTCACGATCGTCCAAGTCGAGAGGAAGATCGACGATCAGTCTGCTCGACGCGTAGGTCGTGGAAGCCAACCCGTGTAATTCACGACAAGTCTAAAAGTACGTTGGCAAAAGTAAGGTACTCCGAG
>KQ962165.1:346051-366805 GCA_001563735.1 Leucoagaricus sp. SymC.cos | reverse complement strand
AGAAGTCTTTCGGTCGAGAGCGCTGTTAGCGAAAGTGGTCCAGAGGAGGTACCTCCTTCCGAACGTCGCAGAAGACGTAGAGGAAAGAAGCGCCAGGGCACTTTGCTTGACCTTGACGAAGAGTCAGGCAGACAGGAGGTTACCAATACTGGACAGAACGCTGTCAATAATGTTGGCCGACCAGGCGGTGCTGTGGCTGAAAAGGAGGAAACTGTGTCGGACAACCCATTGAAACTAAGGCTGGACTTGAATCTCAGTGCGGATATCAGGTTGACAACGAAGGTTCATGGAGATGTGACCCACGCATCGCTTCGAATATTCCCATGATCGTTATCCTAATTAATGAAAGATTGCCTAATGAAATAAAGGCGCTAAATTCGTCTTGATCCCGCCTAGAATGTGACCGTCGTCCTTCAAGTTTCAAGTTGCTCCTCTGACTCTGTTGGACTCGGTGGACATTCAATCTCCGTCGTCGTGTTATAGTTTTTGGCTGTTTTTGCTTCGTCTCGTTACGGTCATCAGACATTGACAACGCCTTTGATAATGATTTAAGTCTTGACTCTTTACGAATGATTTTTAGATAGACCAATCGTTTTAATGCATAGAGGTAGTACTACTATGTCGGGGTGACGGAGTTTGAACCTTTTGATGCAGCTTGGCTCAGATTCGCGCTCCCGATCCCCATCACTGAAAGTATCCTTCCACCTACAATCACTTGACTAGTCCCCACCGCCGACACTCTAGAGTCTATCAATGCATATTTTCCCCTCCCTCCAGGTCTACATCAACTTGCTATTCCGTGTTCATAGACCACAAACTGCTTGAGAATTGTAAATTACATCAATCCACGTGCATTGCCCAAATCAACGTTCAACAAGGGAGGACTTCTCATAAAACTATGCATCTTCGTTACAACTTCTAGACCACCCCGTTGTCATGTACACTCTTATGCCTATGTTTTACCCTCTGATTCGAAATCTATGCCTTCTATTTACTCAGTAGTGATGGCCCGATACTAGTGTCTTAACTTATTTCATCCACGATATCGAGAGATTATGGCCCAGATAACAGTTCGCGTGCAAATACTGAGCGTTCGGGGAAAAGGCTGATCCTGTCATTTGATCCTGTGAGTTCATGACCCTTTCAGGACTTCGGGTAGAAACACAAGTCGGGTTAATGTGAAGCGAAGGAAACTATAGACGCCCGTTGTGCCAACCTTTCATTGGTTGTCCACCGTCCACCTGCTCAGCAGCCTCAATCAGAACATCAGAGTTCCCTTCGTTGCTTCCACCCATGTATGTGATTCTCTTCTTCAGCTCTTGCTGTTCAAAGGTGGTAGTTCAAGTGAAAGAAATCACATTGTCCGAAGTCCAAGAATTTATTCCGATTTCTTTTTACTATTTTCCTTTCTACTGCTTATCTCCCTCCCATACCCCGTCGTTTCATACCCGTTTTCACTCGTTTCAACTGCCCACACCCTCTCCATCAGCTACGGAGCCCAGCGGTTGTTGGATTCGACCGCGCTCGCTTTTATTTTGATTTTAAGGGAGTTTGTCTCTCTTCATTAACAGTGGTGGCACGCTCATTAAAATAAGACATAAGATGTTCAATAAGCTGAAAAAATGTAGATTGCTGAATTTCATGAGTGCCAAATCAGAACTCTTACCTTATATGAGATCTCAGGCTTCAGCATGTTGGTCCCACACTAGGACTGCTTGTTTCCAGTCTAGGTGCATGGCATCTGGAGAGTTGAAAGATTGGTCTTCTTCCACGATATCGAGAGATTATGGTCCAGATAACAGTTCGCGTGCAAACAAGCGTTCGGGGAAAAGGCTGATCCTGTCATTTGATCCTGTGAGTTTATGACCCTTTCAGGACTTTGGGTAGAAACACAAGTCGGGTTAATGTGAAGCGAAGGAAGCTATAGACGCCCGTTGTGCCAACCTTTCATTGGCTGTCCACCGTCCACCCGCTCAGCAGCCTCAGTCAGAACATCAGAGTTCCCTTCGTTGCTTCCACCCATGTATGTGATTTTCTTCTTCCGCTCCCGCGAATAATTAACCTCTAAGAAGGGCACCAATCGATGCACTTATATGACATCCTAGACGAGATATTTTATCTTCACTTCTCGTCAAGTTTGGATAGCTTTCCGTAGTTGATGTCTCCTCGCGCAAGCCTGATGGAGGTGTCGCCAAGGGGAGGGAGCCATGACCAATTCTTCACGGTTTTGGTCCACAATCCGCCTGACCGTGGCGTACCTAATCCTCACAGCAGTGCACGGAGTAATACGAAGCAGTGGCGTCCAATATGCAGTACTGGCAAAGTTGCTTTACCAGGCAGTCGTCTCCCCTGGTCGCCGAGAGCGTTCTGTCGAAATATCCGATCGTTAACACAAAAGTCCTGGAATATCTCAACATCTGTGTACATCACGAGAAGGATGCAGCCGTGGGAAAAGGCTGATCCTGTCATTTGATCCTGTGAGTTTATGACCCTTTCAGGACTTTGGGTAGAAACACAAGTCGGGTTAATGTGAAGCGAAGGAAGCTATAGACGCCCGTTGTGCCAACCTTTCATTGGCTGTCCACCGTCCACCCGCTCAGCAGCCTCAGTCAGAACATCAGAGTTCCCTTCGTTGCTTCCACCCATGTATGTGATTTTCTTCTTCCGCTCCCGCGAATAATTAACCTCTAAGAAGGGCACCAATCGATGCACTTATATGACATCCTAGACGAGATATTTTATCTTCACTTCTCGTCAAGTTTGGATAGCTTTCCGTAGTTGATGTCTCCTCGCGCAAGCCTGATGGAGGTGTCGCCAAGGGGAGGGAGCCATGACCAATTCTTCACGGTTTTGGTCCACAATCCGCCTGACCGTGGCGTACCTAATCCTCACAGCAGTGCACGGAGTAATACGAAGCAGTGGCGTCCAATATGCAGTACTGGCAAAGTTGCTTTACCAGGCAGTCGTCTCCCCTGGTCGCCGAGAGCGTTCTGTCGAAATATCCGATCGTTAACACAAAAGTCCTGGAATATCTCAACATCTGTGTACATCACGAGAAGGATGCAGCCGGTGACATGGAGAATCCTGCTTTAGACATCAATCCTGGACCGTCTTTGCGGCAACTCCACTGATACTCATGCGATCCAAGCTCATCAAGGTCGCTTGTCGAATACTTGCCGCTCAACCATATTTCGCATATCACATTCTAAGGTGGCACGTCGTCTGCCATGATCGATGTTATTTGCAACTGCTCATCCGTAGAACATGTTCAGCTTGCTCTTGAAGGTCCGGAGCGCCATATCAGATATCCTCCAGTTATTTCCCCCTTCATACTTCCTAGTTTGCGAACTTTCCTCGAGCTCATTACCTTTGGAAATGACTATCAGCTCTTCTTGAGGCACATCATAGCTCCCAGCATCGTGAGCCTCGCCATCGATCAGACACTCCTCAGAAATTACCAATTTTCACTTTGGATGGTTCAAAATTCCGACATTGTGAAATTTGTTTCCAGGGCATCTCCTACGTTCAAGGTCCTCATACTGTGTGGATACTTTCCAAACGACCTTGCGGCTCTTCCGGAACATTTCTTAATCACAGAGATTCCTGTGGTCGAGTTTGTCTTCCCCGACTATTCCGATCGTTAACACAAAAGTCCTGGAATATCTCAACATCTGTGTACATCACGAGAAGGGTGCAATCAGTGACATGGAGAATCCTGCTTTAGACATCAATCCTGGACCGTCTTTGCGGCAACTCCACTGATACTCATGCGATCCAAGCTCATCAAGGTCGCTTGTCGAATACTTGCCGCTCAACCATATTTCGCATATCACATTCTAAGGTGGCACGTCGTCTGCCATGATCGATGTTATTTGCAACTGCTCATCCGTAGAACATGTTCAGCTTGCTCTTGAAGGTCCGGAGCGCCATATCAGATATCCTCCAGTTATTTCCCCCTTCATACTTCCTAGTTTGCGAACTTTCCTCGAGCTCATTACCTTTGGAAATGACTATCAGCTCTTCTTGAGGCACATCATAGCTCCCAGCATCGTGAGCCTCGCCATCGATCAGACACTCCTCAGAAATTACCAATTTTCACTTTGGATGGTTCAAAATTCCGACATTGTGAAATTTGTTTCCAGGGCATCTTCTATGTTCAAGGTCCTCATACTGTGTGGATACTTTCCAAACGACCTTGCAGCTCTTTCGGAACATTTCTTAATCACAGAGATTCCTGTGGTCGAATTTGTCTTCTCCGACTTTACCGATCGACAATAAGTCGAAATTGTGGTGCAGGTAGCGAACGAGACATGGCCGAGGCTCGAAAGTCGATTTCGCATTGCGCCCTTCAGGCATCTGGGCTATACTGCTGTAGGTTTAGCAGATGATGTAACGTATGGCTTGTTCGAGGAAGAAGGCCGGGAGGTCTCGCAACATGTCTCACACCACGCCGTGGAACATGCAGTCGCAGGGGCGAGCAGGTGGAGAAATGTACTACCCTGCATCAAATCGTTGTCTTTTGCACCCAAATCTGTTACCGTCGAGCGAGTAAATAAGTGTAGGCCTTCTAATGGATGCTCTTCTGATGCAAAATACTGTCACAAGCCAGGACCGAAAACATTGATTCGATGTCTGTCGCTCCCTACTCGGCTGCGTTGCTCCTCTCATAGCCGGACTGATGAAATCCATTGAAGATAGGGGCAAGATAGCCGGGTCACCGTCATTACTTCTTTGCACTTGACTCGCACCACCGCAGCTTCGTTGTTCAAAAGACCGAGCACATTCCTAATTTTTTCTCTGTAAGGTGTTACTGAGGGTTAATGCAGCTCCTTGCAAATCCCCTGCAACAATCAGTGACACGCCGAATTTGAAGTGGAGTCAATGGTCGGCCTCACTCAGTGTGCCATCCGAAGACGGGCCAATTCCCGACTATTCCAGAACCAAAACATTGTAGCATTGAAGCACTGAACAGTATATTAAGAAGGCGAGGTCGGTTCAAGTTGTCCCGAGGAACCGACTTTGGATGTCCGAGTCGTTGTAGTTGCAACTTTCAACCTCCAGGAAGCTTGCCCTACCGCCTCGTGGTGATATGCCTCGCACGTGCATGGCATTGACGTACTGCATGTTCTGAGTGCAATAAGAATACCCGCGCCTTGGCCATCCCATTCTGAGCTAGGCCCCCTGCACCCAACACTAAAAATCCCTCAGACTCGTCATTAAGCGCATACTCCCAAAGGCCAGCATGAAGTTTTCAAAAATCTTGATGTCTGTTACTCTCTTCGTTGCCGGTGCCGTGGCAGTCGTTGTTCCTCTTGGGCGACATAAGGCGTGTTGGAAGGAATGCATGGAAGAGGGTGGTGACTCAGACTATTGTGAAGGTAAGTCGGAAGCTGTTTAAGCGCTAGGGTCGAAATCGTTTCACTACTGTCTCTAGAAATTTGTTGGAATGATACACAACTAAATGACATTGGCGAAATGCATGATCAAGAAAGCCTTGGGTATGCTGTGCCTAGACGTTGACTCTCATCACGTCGGTATACAGCGTATACCACTCAAATGATCTTACATGAAATCTTGTGGCCAAGAAGTGAGGACAGCGACTTGATTTAGTGTCGAGGTGAGTGGGTCAATACTGGTGGTTGTATGTCCCTCAATGAACCTCCGAGCCGCGCAGTTCGTCTCAGATCTCGCACATTGTTTGTAGTATTGACACTTCGGCTACGGACCCTAAGACACAGACGCTATGAACACCTTCCAATAGATTGCTTGAAATGTACTCTGCAATACATCCATTCTTTCATCCTCATACAAGATAGACTCAAGCTTCCATTCCTCAGGCTCGAGCCGCGCAGTTCGTCTCAGATCTCGCACATTGTTTGTAGTATTGACATTTCGGCTACGGACCCTAAGACACAGACGCTATGGACACCTTCCAATAGATTGCTTGAAATGTACTCTGCAATACATCCGTTCTTTCATCCTCACTGGCTATATCCATACAAGATAGACTCAAGCTTCCATTCCTCAGGTGAGGAATCTCTTCTGGCTAGGCTTCCGGCCTTACGTCAACTTTAGTCGCCGTGAGGCAAGCTTCAAATGCGGTGTACACGAGTTTATAGTCGTCGGTGTAAGTCCACTGGTGTCTCGAGGCATCCCGCAATGCGGTGCCTTTCCGTCCTTGAATCAATTGGCTTGCAAACGAAATTCCGCCATCTGGTGTGACTGGAGAAAGAACTATCATCAATTCTAGGTGGCTTGAGGTCTCAGCTCACTTGCTGGGAACTCGAGTACAAGCTGGGAATGCTTGTTCACCCGGAACGTCCGAGGTATTCTCATCATGATCCGCGGCCCAAACCTCGCTTTCATCTATGTCCGTCCGAGAAGCTGTTTGGTTGACTAGTATGATCACTGCTCCGAGCTAAGTACAAGTGATGTGTCTCATTCAATAATATTGTGCGGATGATTCAAATGCACGGATGAGATACCATTCTGAACGCTGAAGGCTTGTTTCGTGTTTCTATTGATGATCCTAAAATCGCCGCACGGAAAATCTTGTGCGACAGCGACAGTGATCACGAATATGAAGATGAGGGCGAGAAGACGGGAAGCCATCGATCAAGTTCAATGTTGTGTTGCCGCGAGGGAACGGCGCGGCATGGGGTTATGAATGCCTACCCTCAGCCTGCCCTTATGCATTGCAACTAGTGCAGCTTGGCAGGACGAATTGACCATTGCTCCTGTCAAGCAATGGACGAGCCAGAAGACCGCCTGACTTCTGCGGGTGGGCACCCAAGCGAAGTTTGTCCATCGTTCAGAACGCTAGTACACGTGTAGATTCGATTCTTCTAACAAGTAACACTCGTATAGTCCAAATACGGCAAGCAAGAGGAACGGCTGGGCTCAGGAGCAGAAGCTAGGAGGATGCATCGATTGGAGAATTGAAATCCACTTCACGGGTAATGTCCATGTAGGGGCTTCAAAGGTGTCTGTATAGAAGTCTGCCACAGCGCCGTCAGAGGTTGTTTGGTATCACCCACCATGACAAATAGGTACATATAGCGTGGAGAGGGCCTCGACCCTGGACGCATCCGCGGACTTATTCCTAGGACTTGATATCTCAGTAGCAAGCACTGTGCTCCGTGAACCCACTACTAGAACTTCTGCGCTTGGTTGGTGGGTCGGTCTGGAGCTCAGCTACAGTGTTACTAGCCCTTTGAATCATGTATCGTTAAATCCTACCACGGCATGAACTCACACTGAGACGTACTATATTCTGCCCCTACACATTCGACGGTTACGAGGAATGGTGGATAACGGAGATATGGAACCAGTGAACTCTACCCACAAGCTCACCTCGCCGCACTCGCCGCTCGGTAAATGCTACCCTGCTAGGACAGGACCCCCGAAAATCCCTATAAAGGTCGGATCCCCCACCCAGATAAAGTCTTGGCCGGAATGGGGTCGTCAAGGGGTCCAAGTTCGTCCGAATTTTCGTCCGACCTCGGGCGATTTTTCCAAACTCGTCCGGATTTTCGGGATCCGAATTCTAACAATTCGAAAAAAGAATTTCGCTAAGAATCCGGAAAAAAAATCCTTGGACCGCCTACTCTAGCTATAACAGCGTATGATAAAGTCTTGTCCGGAATGGGGTCGTCAAGGGGTCCAAGTTCGTCCGGATTTTCCTCCCACCTCGGGCAATTTTTCCAAACTCGTCCGGATTTTCGGGATCCGACTTCTAAATGTTCGAAAAAAGAATTTCGCTAAGAATCCGGAAAAAAACCCCTTGGACCGCCTACTCTAGCTATAACAGCGTAGTACTACCGGACAATGAAAAAATGTCCTAAATTTCCTCGGTTATAACTTCCCTCTGCCCTAGTTCTTCCACAGCTGCTTGAATCAGACCCATGCTATTCTGGAGAGACAGAAGAACTTGCTCTGGCTCCTGTGCACGGAGTGAAGATCGGCTGTTTCCATTCAATATAGGCTCCAACAGTAGGGGCGTGAGGATAAAACGGTGCCGATTGAACTCGGAAACGTTCAGGACAGATATTCCTCGAGTAATCGACGTGAATTGCCATGCATCACGAAAATGTTAGGCGCTAGGTGTGCTCCAGATGAGGATTATATTGCAATATCCAGGTACGGTTGTGTATATAATACGTGCTTGCAGCTAGATCTGGCGATATATGCACTCACTTGGCGCTTAATGTCTTCGTGATGATCTGATGCTGTGCTCGAAATGTTGTTGACAGACCAGAAATATTGCACACAGCCTGACGTCCAGTAACAAGGCCATGCGAGGAGTTCCTGCCTGCCTTCTTTGCATAAAAGAACAACACTGAGCATACATTTTGTAGGCCGCGGAGGTTTCAAAAGAGTGCCAAAATAGTTAATCAAAAATTTTCGATCATAGTTTCTATTCCCTTTTCGAGTCACTATTTGTGTACCCTCACTGGTATTCAAAGCTCAACTGAAGCTCACACCTGAGCTACACATCTGTACTCGGATCCAATCTGAACTCTCAGGTGGCCTCAAGGCTCCTCCCATGTCTGGACCCAAGGTGGTCTGGGGCCCGACCTCCCAAAGGGTGCTAAGTCTGGATTTTTCTCCAACCTGACGGTCGGAAAAGTCCCAAATTCGTCCGGATTTGGACACGACCCCTACAGGGATTTTCACGGGTCCTGTTATGACCCCTAGCAAAGATTCTCCTGGTGATTGTTCGGTGTTATTTCCAGGTTGTCGGCTCAACTTGGCGTAGAATTGCCGGCTAACAACTTTCCGGTATTCTTGTTGCAACACCTTCATTACTACGACTGGTCTCGTTCCAATGGTTCAAGAAGTTACGGCAAGCACAATGATTATGTAGAAACATACAGTATTGTCATAACACACTTCCCGTGAAAGTCTTCTGACACTTGTTCGGATATCACCATCGGAAAGTTGCCAGTAACATCATGCTCTATTATCATCACACTCGGCAGTTGCCAACGGAACCGTATCGATAATATTACTTACCTATGTCCTGGCTCTCGAGAACAGATGACAGTGTAGAGATGCACGAATGTTACTCAGTGTTTAAAGTTGGCGTATGCATGGTTCACTTAACGATGCGTGGTGTTCGGGTCTATCATTCACGTTTCCAATATCATAATCCAATCCTATAGACAGTGGACGGTCCGAAGATATACTCCACATTCAATACGATTTATTGAACTTGAGCTCTGCCCGTAAGAAAAATAACAGAGAGAAGGGCACTGAGTAAGTACTGAGGTCGGATTGCAGTAGATTATCAAATTCGGATCATCAATTCGAGAATTAATCATTTGGAAGTTCTTCTACTTACTGAGTGCTCTTCGTTAAAATTACCGGAGTACAGTACTATTTACACAACCAGAGCGATGATCGGCTTGGCATTTTGGTTTGTTGTTTTTTTCAGAGAATCGAATTTGGGAAATGTGAAATGGGGATGCAGGGTAAAATGAAATCAGAATCAACGGTTATCTATGTACTTCTATGTATAAATGCACTCGTTGAGTAGGTGCTTAGTATGATAGTAACACTGACACGACACGACGACGGCTTGGCCCCTCCCGACACTCGAATCAGATATGATAATAGAAGTCGCACTGGATGAAGCCTGGTAGGTCTATTACAGCCCACCTGGAACCAGGTTCAGTACTCTCCTTGGGCCAAAGCTCTAGACACTGTCGGGCAACAGAATACATTCGGAGATAAACTGACAAGCGAAATGTCTCGTCTCAACGGAGCACTGCAGCCTGGGGTCTACCTCTCGGGGTACAGCGACGGCGCGAAATGGCATGTCGTGCTACTATCCATCCGTCCATCCGTCCATTACAGTCACGATACGTATACGTGCGCTGACTGTCAATGATCACTCGACCACAAAAGTAAGTTACGTTTATATTATATGTTATATTCGTTCCTTTGAGTCCCCGAGTCGGAGTTCCTCGGATGTATCATACGTATGCACATTATTTAGACTCCAGATAAACTTAACCAGTTGACATCTTTTTGACCGTGACCCTTCGCCTAAGTCCCGTTGGTGGCGGCATGTGGTTGGTGTGCTGGTGTGGCGAACTGTTCTATGTCATTGAGTTGCTCCAATGGTATTTCGGCACGGGTGCGGCACGATTTGAGTATTTTCAGAATGAGACTGTTGTCCTGGATGTTACGTACTGTATGTAAGCTAAGTGTCTTCTGTCATTTTTGCGATTAGTGTATCGTTGTACCACATAAGCCCTGTAGTAGTAAGTTGTCGTTAAGTCAGGGGCATTCAAGGCATTGTCATTGGCAAATGTTCGAAACCGAAACAAACACTCGATCATACATAGTGATCGCTCGTGCATCAAGAAGAAAGAAGCTTTGCAAGACAAAAGGATGGGGATGGGGAACTCGAAGAACTTGAATAAAAGGGGGAAATTCCAAATATTCACCATTTCATTTGGGGAAAATGTGGGCTATATATACTTTCTACATATAGCAGTACATACCATTATGTCAATAGAGAATTCTTGGCATTTATCCAGTGGAGCGATATTTGGCGGCGGTGATTCGCTTGGCGTGAATCCGAATCTAAATCTGCATCTGATGTGTTGATTATTCGATATTCGATATTCGAAAATTCGAGCGCTGGCATAACGTGGGTGTTTTTCGAATACTGCGTAATAAGTAAGTGTTCGAACTTCGAATTGGAGATGATGCCGGCCGCTGCTTGACGGTGGTGATGGACCCCGGTGGTTGTGATTGTGGTGATACATGGATTTTTGCATTGTTGTAGCAGGAGTGGCGGTGGGTCAAGACCTGTTGAGGCGGGGAAAGACAGGGGCTGCGTAAAAGCAGGGGTAGGGACAAGGAGAATGGAGAAGGGGCAAGTGATTTGAATTTGGGGTTCATTTCCTAGTCCGAATCCGGAGCGTTTTTAGTGTGAGCGCGATGTTGAGTGATAAGATGGTGATAACCATCGTCGTCGGTCTTCGTTTTAGATTCGGGGTCTAGAAGTGGTCTCCCCGCTCAAGGGGAACCCTTGATGACAGTATTTCAGGTACGTTCGCCCTTAAGTGATGCGCCAGGGTCCCAGACAGCTTTGATAACACGTACGGTCACGCTTGTACCTTGGCACGGCGTCCGGCACGGCATGCCACAGGCATACGATGAGCTGTACGAATCATCAAAACAGTGTTCTGATTCTCTGTTCTAACATTGTCCGTCCGATCGAAAATCGAATTTTCCAAAATCAACCAAGTTCAGTATCATGTTTTTCTACCACAGGCGACGAACTACCAGTGCTATTCTCTTCCACCCGAGACGTCCTCCCGTCGATCACTGTTCTTGTTGTAGTAGGGAGTAAAGGAAGTCGACTGAGTGGTAATAAACTAGAAAATCTTCTAGTACTATTATTTGTTCTTCCTGTTACAACAACTATATGATGTAAGTGGATATCGTCCGTTGTTGTTGGAGGTGGTGATGTTGATGTCGAAAGTTCGAGGTTGCGGAGTTCGTGAACTAGGAAATTACTGTTACGTTCCTCCCAGGATGATTCTTTGAGGTCGAGGAAGGAGGTTAGGAGGACGGGGGTGTTGCAGACTATTAATGCTATGTTGTTCTATGGGAACAGAAACACAGGGAGCGAGGGAGGGTGTTGAGGTGAGAAAGGGTTAGGGGGGAGGGGAGGGAAGGACGCACTTCGATTATGGCAGTGTAAATCCTCGCGATATGGAGGAATTTGACTATTTCGATTGAGTGTGCTAGACCGACGATGGATGTGATGATACATGTTGAGAATATGAGGATTAAACAGATTCAAAGATGTTTGTCACTTAGAATCATGAGGAGGCATATAGGGATTTAGGGATGAAAAGCAGGATTAGGTCCGCAATGATGTCGGCTGGTTCAAGGGTATACAAGTGAGGAAAGGAAAGTGGTAGGAGATCACAGGGAAGGGAAACATACCGAGAAGTTGACAAATAGCATTTGCATCATCCAACACACAAACTGGTACAGGCCAAGTTTTCCATCCTGGTTTGGGGATGCAGGTGAGGAGACATTGGAGAGTGAGAAGACAAGGTATGATTATGAAGAGGAGAGTGAGGAGTTTGAGTTTGAGTCGGTGTTCAGGGAAGGGGTTGATTCGGATTAAGGAGAAGAGGATTGAGAGACGGGCAGACCTGGAGGTTTGGTTAGTGGCTTGTTGTGGGTCGGGGGTATGGAACAGGGGTAGTGGCGGTGAAACGTACCAGAGGACGGCAAAAAAGGTGCATGCGAGCATGTAATACCGGATTTCACCGATGTTGGTACCAGGTTCTGATGATATCATGAGTAGCCGTGTGAGAAGCGGAGGATAGAATGTACTTGGGGTAAGGAAGGCCGCGACGATTTGCACCACCAGGGCGAGTAAGGAAAATAGTACGGCTGCCTGGGGGATGTGAGGTGAGGGAGACGAGGTGCGTGATGCTCGTACTACTCACATCATCGACCCAGAGCCTCTTCCTGCGGATAAACAGACGACAGAGGGATGAGAGTATAGCGGCCGTGGAGCATGTCACGGAGGCCACTAGTAGCAAGCTTTAGTAGGTTTAATAGATCATGGAGAGATGAGCAACACACCTCGCACTTGGACCAGTGGATCATGCAGGTCCAACATCCAGCGACGACAACATGGAAGTAGCTGCGGGGGGGTCGAGGTGGGTGGGGTTTAAGTATTCACTCTAAAACATTCATAACGCCATTTGGAGGTAGCCGGTCGTAGGCACCGGGACGAGGAAATATTTTTGGAGCTAAGTTTGACTATCGTGGAAGAGCGAACATTTGGTACTACCATGAGACTTAGCGTCATTCCTGATCTGATTATTGTACTTGGATTGTAGCGTGATCAAGGGACGGTGAGGGCGTGTTCACATGAGTAAGATTAAAGTTTACATAGGCTTTGACGGGTGTGCGGAGAAACAGAGGCCCAAAAGGCATGCCAGGCGGAGCAATGGGAAAAATTCTTGCGTGGGCTGCTTATGGGAGATATCTGTGGCCTAGTGTCTTGTGCAGATAAATGATGGACTGATTGTCACGACGAATGACATTAGACTAGAAATCATGGCGATCACTCCGCGAGCAAAGTGCGTGACCAAGATGAGACGTGACGTATGTGACTAATCACGAAGTCACACTTGGCTCAGTCACGGTGTATCTTCGAGGGCGAGGAGGGCGCAAAAAGTGTTGGAATTTCCCTTGCTTTCGACGTCCATATGCCCGTATTCTGCCCCAGAAACCAAGATCGGGTGGCTACTGCAGCCCTCGATGCCCAGGAATTCCTTGGGTGTATTCTCTGCGCCACCCCTATCGCCTGTTCGACGTCCATGCACCTGAATTTAACCCAGAATTTCAGGTTGCAATGTGTTCTAGTGTAGAAGACTGAAGAGGAGGGGGACGAGGAAGAGGTGGGTGCCTCTCGTTATCCACGAGGCGCAGCGCTAAAATTGCGCAGTCACTAATTGCATTGCGGACGCACGGACCACTACACAACGCACGGACCCGGTCGTTGTTGGCGGTGAGGGCGGGTACACTGATCTTCGCGACGAGCAAGCGTCCGGTGTTGATGCGGAAACCCGAGCGGAGCATCCGATTGATGCAGTGCAAATATAGACAAACAAAGCACCGCCACCTGTTTGCACTGGTTTCTGCCCTTGTCCAGAGAACATAACAATCCCGTAACCCCCTCCCGTCCTCATCGCCGCCAGCGTTGACCACTCTACGTGCTTGTCCAGCACACGGACCACTAGACGTTCTCGACGCTCATTGCTACTTTGACGTTGGCGTTGCTCGCCTTTTGATGCCAAGTCCTGACTCGACGAATTTGGAACCCTCGCAGCAGCAACACCCGACGTCGCCACCACCACTTCACCCTCCACAACCCTCACTCAAGATCAAAATCATGCCTGTTCTCACCCGTAATAGGGGCAAATCCGATAGTCTAGGTCCTTCTGGCTCAGAGTACAATGCTAGCGAGCCGAGCTCGGCCGGTGGGCACCCAGACATGGACGGCGACGGAGATTCAGAGGAGCCTCAACATGTTTTTACCACCTCTAAACGTGGAAGGAGACACAAACGTGTCGTGTATGCAGAGTCTGAGGATGAGATTGATGGAATTGGGAATGGAAATGATGCGAAGAATCTCTTTGACGATCACATCAAGGTTGAGCATAATGGTGCTGGAGGTGTGGATGGAGATGATGAGGACGATGACGCGCTGCCTAGAAGGAGGCTTTCTAGACGGTTGACGCACAATCTCGACAATTTTGTCGTTGATGACGAGGAAGATAAAATGGATGATTCAGCTGGATATTCTCTTCGTCGGCGGACTCGGAGCTCGACTGCGCCAAAGAAGGCTCCTCCACCACCACCAAAGAAGCCTACTCGAGCCGACAGGTACCAACGTCGCACGCAGCTTCGTGAAAACAGAGAAGAAGACGACCAATACGTCGATCACTCTGAACCATCATCCGCTGACGCGGACGGTTCCGTCGACCTCAACGAGGACGCCATGGGTACTTCGGACCTCGAAGTCACAGTAGAACCTGAACCCGAGCAAGAGCCGGAGCCCGACGAGGATAACGATGGCAAACCATACTCTTTCCGACAGCGTCAAAAAATCAATTATGCCATTCCTCCTCCTCTCGAAGAAATGCCGCGACCACCGCCAAAGGCGAACGGGAATGGTGGTCGTGGTGGTCGCAATGGACCTGCGAAGAAGAGAG
Source organism: Leucoagaricus sp. SymC.cos (assembly GCA_001563735.1). Classification (NCBI taxonomy): domain Eukaryota; kingdom Fungi; phylum Basidiomycota; class Agaricomycetes; order Agaricales; family Agaricaceae; genus Leucoagaricus; species Leucoagaricus sp. SymC.cos. Next base: position 352,040 of record KQ962165.1, on the reverse strand, counting down.
GACCAGGATGGAGTGCTAATGGTGCTGAACTTGGGAGATGGATGGGAATGGGAGGTGATGATTCGGTGTGTCCTACTCCTGTCTTGTCTCCTTTCGTGGTTTCTTATTCGTGTTAGGACTCGGACTATCTAACACGGACCCCAAGGAAACAACCTTTTGGCATGAATGCCTTCGGCGCTCCTGCCGCTGGTGGTGGAATGTTAGCAGGCGACCTTAACGCCGCTGGTACTCCATCCAACTTGGGCAGAGTGGGTGATGCAGGTACTTAGAGTCATTCCTTCTTTGCATTTGTTCCCGTGTACTGAGACGTTTCGCCAGCCTTGGCCGACGCGGACCCTCTAGGGGTGAATCAAAATGTAACATTTGATGAGGTCGGCGGTCTTGACGAACGTGAGTCGCATCTTTAACTTCTTTCATCCTCATCTCATTGGCACTTCATCTAGACATACATTCGCTAAAGGAAATGACCCTCCTTCCTCTTCTCTACCCAGAAGTTTTCCAACGATTCGGCGTGACACCACCTCGTGGTGTTTTATTCCACGGTCCACCAGGAACTGGGAAAACCCTTCTCGCAAGGGCTCTCGCAGCAAGTTGTCGGTCAAATGGTCGATCAATATGTACGTCTCTTCCCCTCCCTCTTCAATCGCACCCACTAATCCTTCTACTCTTCACAGCATTCTTCATGCGTAAAGGCGCCGACTGTCTATCCAAATGGGTAGGAGAAGCCGAACGCCAACTTCGCCTTCTCTTCGAAGAAGCCAAAAACTCTCAACCTTCCATCATCTTCTTCGACGAAATCGATGGTTTGGCACCCGTTCGATCATCCAAACAAGATCAGATCCACGCTTCAATTGTCTCTACCCTCCTCGCATTAATGGATGGAATGGATGGAAGAGGTCAAGTGGTGGTTATTGGAGCTACTAATAGACCTGATGCTATTGATCCTGCGTTGAGAAGACCGGGAAGGTTTGATAGAGAGTTTTATTTCCCTTTGCCGGGTGTTGAGGCTAGAGAGAGGATTTTGGGGATTATGACTAGAGGGTGGAAGGGATGGGGTGCACCGGATAAGGATAAGGATAAGGATAAGGAGGGGGGAGATGATGAGACTATGATGGATGAGGAAGAGAAGGAGAGGGAGAGGGAGAAGGCGAAGGAGAGGTTGAAGGGACTTGCGAAATTGACTAAGGGGTATGGAGGTGCTGATTTACGGGTGCGTTTTTGAAAAATTTAAATTATTTTTTCGATGAGCGCTTATATGAAGGATTGGTTTGTAGGCGCTCTGTACGGAGGCGGCGTTGAACGCTGTTCAGAGGCGGTATCCGCAGATATATAAATCAACGGAGAGGTTGTTATTGAAACATGAGACGATAAACGTCCAATTGAGAGATTTTATGATCTCTATCAAGAGTGCGTATCAACGTATCGTCTGCTCATATGTCTTTGTACTCAGCTTAACGCTATACAGAAATTGTACCATCTTCAGCACGTTCGTCATCTTCAGCCGCAAACCCTCTCCCTCAACAATTCGTACCACTTCTCGGGGATACATTAGACAAAGTTAAGGATGCGATAGCGAAAGTGTTACCGCTAGAAAAGAAGTTGAGTGCGCTTGAGGAAGCTGAGTTTGAGGATCCTGTCGGAGATGGTGAGGATGGAGCGTTGGAGAGGGAGATGTTTTCTCAGTGTGCGTTTCTTGATCTTATTCTCGCTCTAAGGGAAGGAAACTGACGAGATGACATCTTTTCTTTTTTGTCCCTTCGCCTTGTCCTTGTAGCAATGCAAACGTTGAGGGTGTACAGACCGAGGATATTAATTCATGGGTCTGTTGGGATGGGTCAGAATTATGTTGGAGCTGCTGCGTTACATCATTTAGAGGGGTATCATGTGCAGACGCTTGAACTTGGGACTCTGTTGGGCGATTCAACGAGAGTACGCGGAACATATTCTCATTCTCGGATTCTCGCTGACGCCGTTATAGACCGTCGAAGCTGCTATCGTACAGCTATTCGTCGAAGCCAAGCGTCATCAACCTTCAATCATCTACATCCCTTCACTCCTCAGCTGGTGCGCTGCCGTCTCCGAAACATCCCGCTCCACAGTCCGTGCAATGCTCGACACACTATCTCCAACCGAACCCATACTCCTACTCGCACTCATAGATGGGGAATTCTCTCAACTGCCTTACGACGTCAAACAATGGTTTGGACATATGAAAGAGAATCGGATACTTGTACGGCTTCCTACTCGAGACCAAAGGGAATCATTCTTTGCTCCGCTGGTGAAGGATATTAGAAAACCACCGAATATGTTCCCGGATGGTGTGAAAAGGAGAAAGAGGGTTTTGGAGGTGTTGCCTGTTGCGCCGCCGTTGGAAGCGAGAAAACCTACGGAGGCTGAGTTGGCGGTTTTGGCGGAGAATGATCAGAAAACGATTACATTGTTGAAGTATAGACTTGGACCGATTTTGACGGAATTGAAGAGGAAGTTTAAGAGGTTTACAAAGAAAGCTTCGGTGCGTGTTTTTTTCTCGTGTTGTTGAATGGGGTGCTGAGCTGATGGGGTGTGATTAGGAGGAGTATAATTATGATTTTTCGGAGCCTACAGTTCAACCGGAAGTAGCGGTGACGGTGACTACGGCTACTGTGACTACGACGACGACGATTACCAATGGACAAGACGTGCCTCAAGTTAACGGTGTCATCGAGATCGTCGACCAGGACCGGGACCAGCATCAACAGCAGCATCAACAACAACAGTCACAGCAGCAGCAGCAGCAGCAGCAACAAGTTATAATCAACGGTCACATGGAAGTTGATCCTCCTGCTCCGGCTCAACCACCGTCACCTCGACTCCACGACATCGACCTCGAAAAAATGCATGTCGATTTATACAAAGGTCGTTACCTCACACCTCAAGATTTCCTCGACGACATAATCAAAATCGTTCGAAACACCGAAATGAGAGCGTATGAAGATATGGATAGGATGTATAAAGCTCAGGCTATGTTGACTGCTACGGAGGTTAGCATTCAAGAGTTTGATCCTGTTTTGAAATTGGAGTGTGAGAGGATGGCTGTTAGGGAGCGGCAGCGGAGGGAGGAGTTTAGGAAGAATAAGGAGAAGGAGAAGGAGAAGGAGCGGGAGAAGGAGAGGGAGAGGGAGGAAGCGGGCATGAGGAGGAGTACGAGGATACCAGGACAGACGTTGGAGATTTCGATTACGGATCCTGTGAAACTTGAGAGGAGGTTGAAGAGACAGAGAGGTGGAAGTGCTGAGAATAGTTCGCATGGGGATGAGGAGGATGTTCAAGGGAATGGAAATGGGACTGGTGATGCGCAGGAGAGAGAGTCGAAGAGGTCGAGGATGTCGACGGAGGAAGATGGGGATAGGGATCCGTTAGATGCGGTTAGACAGGCTACACCTGCGCATCAGAGGACTGTTCATTTCGCGACGGATATTGGATTTTCTCATCCTGTGCAGCCTCAGCTGATGGAGTTTGGACAAGAAGCTACCGCCACGTTGGTTCAGCCGGCGCCGGTTCATGCTGATGCTGATGCGATGGTGATTGATACCCCGAGATCGAGAGGTGGATTCGATCCGACTTTGTTGAATCCACTACCACCGACCGAAGATGTGTTTACTGCTGTGAGGACGAGTCAGACTGCTAGTCCTACTCCTGCGGCTCCCGCCACTACAGGTTCGGTGCCGACTTTTGATCATCCTCATATCGTGAATCCACTGCCACTTCCACCTCCTGAATTTGATTTCTCCTCGATCGCTCCTCCTGCTCCTGTGCCATTTACAACAGTTGGTGGACCTAGTGCAGGGACGGATGGTAATCCGTTCCTTGTTCCTCCACCTATGGTAGACCATCATCGTCGGAACCCTCGAACGCCTTCGCCGAGGCCACATACACCTACACCTCTCCGTCGTACCAGGACACCCGAGATCATCTCCTCCACTACCGTGACCGCTCAAGGAGGAGGAGGATCACCAGCTGCTATACAAGCAATGACAATCGAAGAACGTTCACCAACTCCACCTCTGCCCGATTTTCACATTGACGAAACGTTACTCGAGGAGTTCAATAAACAGTTGACGGATACGACGGCATCGTTGAATGTTGAGCAGCTTGAGCAGTTGAGAGCTACGTGTCTTGGGAGTGTTTGGAGGCATAGGATGGAGTGGGAGCGGGATGGGTTGGTGAGAGAGTTGATGGAGTTGGTGCGGGAGTTTGTGCAGGAGGTGAGGGTTGATTTTGATGATGAGGGTGATTCGTAGGGGGTTTGGACTGCTGGTGGTTTGAACGTTGGTGCTTTTTATTTGTGTCTTTTTGTTTGGTCCTTTTCTTCTTTTCTTTGAGTTATCTATTGTATTTTACAGACCTGTTCGAATACTGAAGCATAATAGATTCTTGCGATATCGCCGATTCAGGCGTGGTACCTTCAGCGGTTTGAGTATGAACTTTGACAACGTGCATACACCAACTGTTACCCTACTCAGTCTTGATGTTGTAATTGTTAAAAGTTATGATAGTCAGTAGGAGCGGAAAAAGATATGTATTTGCAGCAAAACGGCGACATTAAGACAGTCCATCTACCGGTAGCACTACTTACAGCGTTTCCGTCACCCTCACACCGTTCTCCCTCCTAGTCACATCCCTTCCTGAGCCCGATTTCTGCTGAGGCCACCGAGTCCCGGGTTCACGGAGAAGAGGTGGGCTGAAGGAATCGCTGGCGGCGGATAGTAGGTTTGAGCCTCCTGTGGATGGCACAATCCTCACTTTCATTCCTCACCATTCCCATCACTATGCTATCATATCAGAAAATCGTCACGTACCTCTTCCACCGTCTTTCCTTTCTCGATTCAACATCCATAAGTTTGATTAGTGTGGGTCATAGCCGCCCACGTGGACAGCTCTCCTCACCCGTTCCTCCACCAATCACTTTCTTTCCCTTAATCCTCCCCTCTCTCTAAAATTTGAGAAAATGTCAGTTCACTACCTCATTTCTACTCCTCTTCCCTTTCTCCTTATACGTACACCGCGTAATCCACAGATTTCGACAAGCTCCAATCTGCCCCTACACCTTCCCCACTCTCAGCGCGAAATATAAGCTCTCTAATCGTCATCTTCGTTCACGAAGTTACTCTCCGCCGTCCCATTTCACTTCTCAGCAACATTTTGCATTGTCGCGTTCGTGCTGAGTTGTTATTTCAATTAACTTTTGTTTAATCTCTTTAATCCGATCTTATCCACTATTACTTGGGTCATTAGCGAATGACAGACGGTCGCCGTCTTGCTTGCAACATCTCACTAGCTACCTTCTCTTCAATAAGTATTCATAACATACATGCGGGCATCCTAGCCAACGAGATCGATGGCGCAGCTGAACTAAAACCAATGTAGTCACCACAAGCGTTTTTCAAGTGATAATCAACATCATGTAAGGAAGTAATATAATAACACTACAGCAGCCGCTACTAGTCATGAGCATGCCGCTTTTATCTAGACTTCTTTGTGCCTTCACCGCCACCATTCTATTCCCCATTTTCTACGGCCTTACGCTTCTTGGTTGTCCTGGAGGATGCTGTCCGTTTCCGTTTCCGCTCACCACCTTCCCTTGATCCCCTGGCCAAGCTAGAGTCATTGGTGGTCCTCACAGATGAGCGGGTGAGGGTAGGTGAATAGATGGCGTGGGAAGTGAACGGAGGAAGAGTGATGTCTACAACTTTCGAGAGCAGGCGCGACATCAGTGGTCCATTAAACTCGCCCAAAATTTTCTCGAATACAGGGAAGTAAATGTGGGGGTCCATCGGCTCTTCTGCTCGTTGATAAAGGACGATAAATTTGTTGCGGACATTTGCTATCAGCCGAGCAAGATCCCAAAATCGCTCATCCATGTGCCAGACAAGGTCACTTTCAAGCTTTGAGGATTTAAGTAGCTCCTCGCGCATTCTGCTCGGTGTTGAGGTATTGGTAAATACTTGGT
>KQ962165.1:298316-336399 GCA_001563735.1 Leucoagaricus sp. SymC.cos | reverse complement strand
TGGAAGCCAGTCATGCTGCACGAGTTGGACCCCTTCTAAGCGAGCAAATATTGCGTCTTGAATCTCCTTCTCCTTCGCTCGATCCTTGTCAACCCAGACATCTTTAACAGCAACTTTCTTGCCTTCACCCACACTCGTCTCCCCATCTGGACCGGAAACCTCAATCGCTTCCCAAACACGCGTCTTTCGTCCGGTTATACATAACGTCTTGGAGACGAAGAGTGGCTTGACAGTTCTGAAGTAACGGTTGCCCAGTTGGTAAATGTAGCAAATTTGTTTATCAAAAATGCCACGCTTGACGGTTGGATCGAAACCTAATTCTTCACAGGTTGCATAGAGGAACGAGAGGCAAACTCGAATAAATTTCTTGATATCCTATGAAATGAAATTAGAGTCATTGAATCAATTAGTCAAAAGAACACACTTTTGCAAATTTGAACGAATGCGATTTTACGGAGTGCGAACGAGAGAAATACCAAATCGACATTTCTTCATCCTCAATCGTGATCTGTTATTGAAGGTGTCAGAACACACTCCAAAGAATTAAATGAAAACACCATACCCCATAAATCCACATGTGACAGGGATCTGCATCCATAATAAAGGTAGCTTCGCTCACCAACTGCGAGTTGTTCTGAAGACGACGTTAACGAGGTAGCGAGACAGTGGAGGTGACACTCAGACTCACGGACAAAGTTTCCTTCGTAGATTTCTTATACTCTGCAATCACTGCTACATCCGAGGCGATGACCCGATTCTTGTCGGATTGCCTGAACCTGATGTTTGCGTCCACCTTGAAGGTGCCGCCAGTGATTTCGGCACCTGTGGGCTGCGACGGGCAATTGCGGTAGTAGAAGGATCGAGTTCTCTTGCATTCCCCGGGGCCAGAAGGACGATCATCTTCAAGGTTGCATATTTCGGAGACAATCTTTTCTAGTGGATCAAAAACGTCGACTTCTCTCTCTTTCCTTTCGCTTGGCTTGACCTCGAAATCTGCGAGGATCCACGAATCCTGGGTAACTTCCTTCAAAATCCCCCCACCAGCGCGATCGGCCTTGAGCTCGGCATAGATGTAATCTACGGCACTCTCGGAAGGCTTTGAAGGGGCGTAGTAGCCCATGAAATCGTCAAGAGAACAGGTGAGCATTTCGTGTTCCATTTTGCGTTGGATTTTGGTACGGATGTTGGTCTGAGAGTCCTCAACCGGCCAATGTCTTGGTACATGAGCGGTGCTTAATAAACATGGTAGTCAGCAGAATGCGCCACAAGTTAGGAGTATATCGTTAGCTGACCTGACACCATTTGCTCCCAAAGCAGAATCCGCAGTGGGGACAAGGGTAAGCCGAGACGTTGATGCAGCGCTTGCCTCAGGGGGCCTTTGGGATGGAGCGAATATGAACCACAAGATAACCGGAAGTCTCAGTTTGTTGGGTTAAACCAAATTATGAAATAGAGACTGACGAATTTCCTTGCATCCGAGTTGGCATTCTAGCGCTAGCTTGTCCTAGAGAACATTTAGATTATCAGTGTTAGCGAGAAAAGAATAATAGAACGTACTTGGCAAGCAGTAATAGACAACGGGTGAAGGACGGTCGGGCATCCTGCAATATTATCATGGCCTAATTTCATAGCGGCCTGAGAACCATGACAGAGGTGGCCGCTAGAGGCAGAAATGAAATATATCAAGAGTTGTACATTAGTCATTAGAAATACCAGCGAAGAGATGTGATAATGCTCACTTAAGTGCGATAACACTTTGAGAATTTGCGCGACGTTATCCTGAGGATCGAGGAAGTCCATAACTGTAGGGACCGAAGGCGAGGGAGAGATCGAAGGGAGTTGCGAAGTTGACTAAGACGTATGGAGGTGCCGATTTACCGTAGAGTGCGTATCCATTCCAAAATCGTCGTCTGCCTGTATTCGGCTTTGTACTCAACTTAGCGCTTTACATAAAATGTACCATCTTCAGCATGTTCATCATCCCCAGCCGGAAACCTTCTCCCTCAATAATTCATGCCACTTCCCTGGGATACATTAGACAAGGTTAAGGAGGCAATAGCGGAAGTGTTGGCTGGAAAAAAAGTTATGTGCGCTTGGGGAAGTCGAGTTTGAAGATCCTGTTGAGGATGGGAGGATGGAGCGTTGGAGAGGGAGATGTTTTCTCAATGTACGTTCCGTTTCTCCTATAAGAGTGGTTTTTGGAACTGGGACATATACCGACAGATGCGTCTGTGTTTTCTGGCGATTGATGCTTTGCCTCGCCACATTGTCACCAACTGGGGGACCCGTGTTGGACTTCGACCCAATCAAGAATCAGCTGCCGCTTTCTCTTACAGCCTGCTTCCTAATCAACATGAGCTTGAAGAGATGGTAATGGACGAAGACGTATGCGGGCGGGTTGAACGGAGGTCGAGGGCTAGGTAAGCGACACAGCTGTTGTCCGCTTCAACAAAGCTAAAAGCTTCATAAGGGACGCTTGAGTTTGCTCGATTGGTCACTCAGCAGCTAGTGCATTTTCACGATAGTGACGATGAGCCGCTCCACACAATGCTTAGGAATCCGTGGTAGTCAAATGTACTCTATTAATCCAGGGAATGCTACAGGAATGATTATACATCACGAAGGATCAGGTTGGCAACCCTGTTGCATATCTTTATTCCCCCTTGCCATCGGGGCGCCTTTTCCTGTTGTCGTTGATCATAGAAATGTGGGATATTGGTCATGAGGTCGTCCTCAGTTTGAAATTGATTGTCGATGAAGCGTATCAGGTTACAGAGTGTATAGAGAGTGAGAGATGCTCGTTTGGGGTGCATCAGCAATGAGAGCCACCTCGCCATCCATCTGTCTGGATCCTGGCTTTTCGACGGTCTTTGACGGCGTTTCCCTCGGGTTTTTCGGTTTGCGGTGCAGAGGACTCTATCTTTTGCCGCTTCTTTTCTCGTTCCTCCCTCTCTCGTTCCTTCTCGTCGTGGGCTATCCGACGAGGACTAGTTTTCGGCCCGAATAAGGTACGTCTTTGTGAGGCATAGTCGGTGAGGTCACCACCTTCATCATCCTCCATCTCATATTCATCACCGGCATCGTCCTCCTCAACAACGTCCTCCTCAGTCTCCTGTTCCCAGAGGATATCGTCCAGGACTTTTACGTTCTGATTACTGAGATTGGACACGCATCCTCTGTAGTCACAAACGGTGACTGTAAAGCTCTGATCTTGACTAATTCCAAAGGAGCAGGAGCTGTGAACGAATCTGTTGGAAAATGTGGGTGACATTTAAGACAATATGCGGAAGATTCTGACCTTACGAATAGTATACTCTCTGAAAGGAGGCGAACCTGTTGGATCGCAACACAGTCGGTCATAGTGATCGAGATAACGACCGATCGTCCAAGTGATCACACGGAGCCTGTGACCGACGTTGGAAGTGATCAGCTGTGGGTCCGAGTAGTATTTCACGAATACTCACAGTACCCTAAGCAACTCTACAGCAGAACAGGCTAAACATTCCCCACTACATTCGTTATACGTCGCGTGCGCCAATGCCAAAGGACCGAGACGAAGTAATCGCAGAGGGTGAATGACGGATATACACGCCACCATCTTCCGCTTCCTCTGGTCGAAGACGCCCTTCCCAAAGTCGACTGCACTCGCTCGCAGGTTCAACACTCCACGAGCTAGAGCCGTCGATGGAACAGGCGAAACAGCATCCACTCGCAGGTTCAACACACCACGAGATGGAAGCGTGGGCTTTAAGGAGGGGGCGGTCGTGGCAGCATGTAAGGAAAAGGTGGGTAAGTGAAGGATAAAGACGAAATGTGAAAGAAGTCAACAATCATGGCCAAATATGATGTTCCCACCGGTATGAGCACAAACGTAAGTATAGGAGGTGAGCGCTTTATACTTACCTTCATACGTCCACCATCTTTGTCAGGGCCTCTATCTCGCCTTGTAAGCATCGGCCCCTCTCTGGAGTCTTTGAGGCAGCAGCTAACAGCCATCCACAGCTCTCATTCCTTGAATCTAAGTCAGTATACACACAACGTCATGTTTATTCTGTGAACTAACTAGTCAATACAGCTCACTCACCGTTGCTCACCCTCTCCATCCTTTTTCTTAAGCTTCGATCGCGAGTAAATTCGTGATCAAGCACCTCTTCCTCGGCTGGTCTTGGACAACGAGGATATCCGTAGTCCTTCACCGCCTTCCTCCATGCAACGGTCTGTGTACGAAAAAAACCCACCTGCTGGACGTGCTTGGGTGCACGACGGCGATATATGGTATTCACCAAACTCCGTGTGGTTCACCCCTCCTCCTCCTCATGATGATAAGCCCAACATAATCACACCTGGTGAATCTACGGCGGCCGAGTTGAAGGAACCTCGCTGGGAGAATCCAGTAACGGAGTGGATGGGTTTTGTACCAAAACAACCAGTCCCGTATACTGGAGCACGGTTCCAACCATTGCACAATGTTCCAGGCAGCATAACTCCCTTGTCCAGTGGTGGATATCAGCTCAATGATACTTGAATAGCCGCATGGAAGGAGATGTTTTCTCAATGTGCGTTCCGTTTCTCCTATAAGAGTGGTTTTTGCAAGGAAATTGATGAGAGGATACTCTTCCTTTACTTCTTTTTCTCCCTTTTCTTCACTTTGTCCTTGTCTTTGTATTGATGCAAACCCTGAGGGTGCACAGACCGAGGATATTGATTCATGGGTAATGTGACAGAATTACGTTGGATCTGCTGTGTTGCATCATTTGGATCATGTGTAGACGCTTAAACTTGGGGAGTCTGTTGGGCGATTCAACAAGGGTACGCGGAACATATTCTCATTTTCGGATTCTCGCTAATGCTGCTATAGACCGTCGAAGGCAAACATCAATCATCTACATCCCTTCGCTCCTCAGCTGGTGTACAGCCTTCTCCGAAACATCCCGCTCCACAGTCCACACAATGCTCGACACACCATCTCCAATCGAACCTACACTCCTAGCACTCGCACTCATATATGGGGAATTCTCTCAACTGCCTTGCGACGTCGAGCAATGGTTCGGGCATATGAATATTCTCATTTTCGGATTCTCGCTAATGCTGCTATAGACCGTCGAAGGCAAGTATCATCAACCTTCAATCATCTACGTCCCTTCGCTCCAGCCTTCTCCGAAACATCCCGCTCCACAGTCCGCACAATGCTCGACACACCATCTCCAACCGAACCCACACTCCTAGTACTCGCACTCAATTCTCTCAACTGCCTTACGACGTCGAGCAATGGTTCGGGCATATGAGAGAGAATCGGATACTTATGCGGCTTCCTACTCGAGACCAAAGGGAATCGTCCTTTGCACCACTGATAAAGGATATTAGAAACCCACCGAATATGTTCCCGGATGGTGTGAAAAGGAGAAAGAGGGTTTTGGAGGTGTTGCCTGTTGCGCCACCGTTGAAACCGAAAAAACCTACGGAGGCTGAGTTGGCGGTGTTGGTGGAGAATGATCAGAAGACGATTACTACTTTAGCCAATGCTATTTCAAAGGATCCTGAATTTACCCACACTGCCTTTCGATTGTGGTTCGCATAACACCAACTTCTGATAGGATTGCGAAGTGAAGAGCTCAGTATTCCTGTTGGGTTCTACTTTGGGTAAACACGTTCTCAAAACTATCCGCCTAGCTTGATCATGAATAGAGTTTATTCAAATTTAAATCAAAATAGTTTTGAGGAGCAAATAACTAAAGGTCATTCCGGAAACCCATCAAGTACTGCATCGTTTGGAAAGCGGCCTACAAAATCCTCGTCAATCACTTGACAACAAAAATCACCAGTTAACTTACCCTAGGTGAAAATTGGGGCACCCTAATATCGCAATTTATCAGTATCACTTGGCTGCATGTCAAGAACAAGTTACTCACATGTGGCCGCTGAGGGCGACTTCAAAGTATGTCAATCCTCTTTCAGAGTGTGCGTTACCAAGTGCACCAACCCCGTCAACGAGGAAACTGTCATTGGCAATAGAAGTCTGGAATCCTTGCTTGCCATTCCCTGAGGAGTAAACGCATTAGCCGACAAAGTTGACATAGTCACGCAAGTTTTCACGTACAAGTCATACTATGAAGATGTCGCAATCATCGGTATATGACGTCTTGATAATTGGAACAATAAACTCACTTCTGAATCGCAATTCTCGCGCTACACAAGTAGATAGTCAATCATTACTCTAGAAGACCGAACGAAAGATTACTCACCCTTCGGCAATAAGAATGAAATCGGCTAAACCATGGACGATCACAGTTCGGTTACTCTTCTCAATCACGTTCGGCAGAACGCTCAGAGCCGAGGGCAAGCTTCCATCTCTATTAGGGAAAACATTGATATTGGAACATTCTTCCCAAGGAACATTAGGTGCGTGAATCGCTTGTTTAACATCCGCTCTGTCAAAGTACAGAGGTTCTGTCTGGGCTTGAGGGAACGAGCCGCTTTTGCGAAGCGTCAGTCACCAGGTCCAAGTCGTCCGGTTTACAGTATATCGAGCGAACACTTACGGGAAACCGAGAACGTCCCAGAGAATCGGGAAAGTATCAAAAATGCGATAAATGTCAAATGCAGGGTTGACATTGAGCGCGGCGGCGAAAATCATATCCCATACATCGCATCCTCGATCGGCTGTTGTTGATTTTCCGGGAAGTGGTAGAAGACCTTTTGGTGGGTATGTAACGAATTTATCCATGTACCCTGCGTAGTTGCAGTGTTCGGCGATTGCGTCTAGTTCTTTCATGACTGTCTGGCTGTGGATAAAATATCATTAGCACTTTAATGGTGAGGAAGGAGGAATGAGTGAGAGGATTTACTTGAGAGAGAAAACGTGCTCATATTTGTGAACAAAGTCGACGGCGGGGATTTGTTCTTGTACGACGTCCCAAGATAACACAGCTGTAGTAGGGTAAGATGATGAGCCGTGCCGGGTAGGATAACGAAACGTACGATCACCAATCCAAATTCCTTGTAAGTCCAAATCGAGAGCCTTGGGGTGTCCATAAATATAATTGGCGATATCTCATAACGGAACTTGTCAGATGAAAGACGAAACCGCCATAAAAACTTACATGGAACATAAGTTCCTGCGTACTAGTGGTGAGTCAGTCCCACGAAGTAACACGAAAATTGGGAACAAAAACGCACACTTTCACCAGATAAATAGAATTTCTTCCCTTTCATTTCCGAGAAGACTTCAAGGAATTGTTGAAGGAATCCTACGAGTTGTTCTGCAAGGTCATCTTCGTTCTATCACAATTCCACAACGGAATTGATCAATCCAGCGAAACGACCCAGTGAATACCGGAAAAACAGAAAAACCCACTCGGATATTGGGCGTGCCTTGCGAGAATCCTGTGCCAACCGGTTGTTCCACCCATAGAACACTCGAGAGGTTAGTCCAACTGAATTCATTTTGTGTCGGCTTTGCTTGACCCCAACTCCAAGAAAACGGCTATGGAAATCGTATACAAATGTCAAAGGAGGAGGAAGTTGGGTATAATGGAGACTCACGCCATTTTCCTGTGACAATCCTTCAAGCGAAGAACAACCAGGTCCACCGTTTGTCCAGAAGATCAAATCGTCAAGACTTCCTTGAGGTCCAGGTGGGAAGAACCAGAAGAATAGCTTTATGAAATGGATTCAGGAACGTCCGCTCCGTGGTCTGTACTTTGATTTAGTCGGTTATTAGCTCACCTGGCGAGTCTCGTTTGCCTTGTTGCTGATAGGTAACAATCCAGCCCAGCTTGGGCCAACATCGAAATCGACCTCGGGTATCGAAGTTCCATTAACGAAGAACTCTGATCAATTGTCAAAGTTGTAGATCACTAGGCACCGAAGCGAAAAATCGTGGCAAGACTCACGCGAAGCTTTGGGGTTTGAGAATGTGATGTTCTTGATTGCACCAGCAGATACAGCTCTCTGAGCGAGAGGTTCACGCCATCTCTTGACTGCCTCTAACTGTCTTGCCCTGAGTTCGTCCTTGCTAATTCGTCGTGCGTCGACCAGTGCAGAATCTGGGAGGAGGACGATTGCGAGGAGCGCAGAGAGTATTGTTGTTAAAAGAGCGCTCCGGACACCCATGGTCGGTTACAACGTTTGTCGTAACAGAGGTCGTTATCGAGGTAACACGTGGGAGCGGAGGGAGGAGAAACTCGATACGGGGCTAATGAGACGAGCCTTTTATCATACTTACCTGACACTGTGTGAATCGCTTATTTCGGTGGAGGGTAAACCTGTAACCAAGCGTATTCGATGTATTTTCCCGCGAGAACGAGAATCTGAGTGTTCATGCGCAGCGTGTGTGTTCCTTGGAGAAAAGTCCCCGGATATGTTTAGCGATCAGTACAATTGATCGCCAACTTGTGACTTGGGGTAATAATAGAGATGCGTCTTTTAGGGCTCTGACGTGGTCAATCCTGCCCTCCCGGGGAGATTGAACGCTTTTGTGGTGGTGTACGAACGCAATTCCGAGTGGAGATGTTAATGAACGTATCGATGCTTGTGGAGGAGGTGGTAGTATAAAGTGCGCATCTTTCATGATTCGATGGCGCAATGATTAAAGGCAGGCAGATAATGACCTAAACCTTGGTAGTACATCAGGATCAGGAATTTCCACACTGGAATTTCCTTGCAGATCCGGAAAATGAACATACAGGTGGTATACGTATGGACATGTCATTAGGCAAAGGTTGTTCCCAGGACGAAGCAATTTCTCCGTTCTATAAACTTCTATATTGCGATTATGGTGTGCTTGTCTACTGCGGTGTACCATGCGGTCCGATGGGATAGTCCGATGGGATATAAATGATGGTTTAAACCCACTGCGTGGAAATTGAGGGGAGGACACATTCCCTGACGAAATATTCGTGGAAACGGTTATCGTGTGTCAGTTCGGGGTGGAACGTCGTTAGGAAGTGTAGGCCCTGGCGGAGGGCGACATAGGTCTTGGGTTCGTTTGTTGAGTTTGAGGAGGTGAGGGTGTCGGGGAGGAGAAAAGGGGAAAGACGAGAGATGACATGGATGGGTGGATCTGATTCTGATGGCTCTAGTGTAAGCACAACCTTTCAACGGATAAGCCAAACCTAGTCGCTGATAAGGAGGAGAATGTACGTACAGGTGCACGAATGAAAATTCCAGTGAACGGACACTGTGATTCTTGCAGTCCAGTCACCTCGAGGTCTGCTTCAAACGACTCGACCTGAGAAGAGGTGGAGCTTCAGTGAGCCTGGGATTCTTTATTGAATACACTGTGGAAGGTTGACACGCACCTGAGATCCCCAGCCATTCCGCGCGATTGTTATTGACATTCCACCCAATAGCTCTTGACCTCCTTTCTTTGCGCCTTGCACCGCCTTGGCAAGTAGAATTGCCCCAGCGCAGGTGCCCCATACGGGTTTGGCTTTGACGAAATTTCGTAGAGGCTCCAAAAGTCCGGAGAGTCGTGCGAGCAATGCTATCGTCGTGGATTCTTCGCCAATCAAACTAAGCTTTGTTGTTCAATTTGATCAGGAAGTGAGTACTCACCTCCGCCTGGAATTACAAGAGCGTCACATCCTGCGAGCTCTTCTGGTGTGCGGACGAGAGCGATTTCTATCTTTTTTGGGAGTAAAAGGTTTTGAAACGCTGTTTGGTGTTCGACGAATGCTCCTTGGAGGGCTGTTTCACTTATCAGTGACCAGGGTCTCCAGGTCTGACTAGACAGTGAAGCATACGAACCGAGAATACCTATAACGAGGTTACGCTCAGAGTTTGGGTGGATCATCTTGGGTGTAGAAAGAGATATGTCGAGCTGGCGGGCGGAACGGTACTCCGGGCTGACCATTTGGGGTTATTATACCCTGTTTTCCTGACTCGACCCTGGAGCGCTCCAGGATCTCTCCATACACATTGATTTGCTCAAATTTTCAACGAGCATATTGCATGGTCCAAGCGGCGATCTGGTGTACGGAAGGAGTTAATTAATTTTCTCACTTAGTCTCGGAATCGGGAGGTGCTTATTAAGCGATTACTCGGTTATTCTAAAAACATAGGACTATAATCCCATAATATTTGGACGAGCTTTTTGTGCTGCATCTTCCGACGATGCTGAAGCATACTCGTGTCCGCCGCCCCTCCGTGATAATATCAGTGTGAGATGAGTCGATGACGCTATATTTACGTGGTGGCGCGTGATCGCCATTGTGACGCGTGACGACGCGTGATTAGACACAGCCCGAGTCACGCTGGCTGGCGTAAACTTTTCTCGCTCAAACCACCACCATGTCTGAATTCGACGATGACTTGTACGGAGGTGCGTGCCCAAAATATCGTCTTGGGGGATTTCTGACCCGCTTTTTAGATCTCTATGGCAATGACGAAGTCGGACTGAACGAGGAGTTTCAAGAAGATTTGGAGGCCCCTCAGGAGCCTACCCCGGCCGAAACGACAATGGTGGCAACGACGATGAAAACCGCAGAAAAGGTCCCTTCTCCGCCACCACGGAAGACCGTTCAGGAACCACCAAAGTCTCAAATCCCTACTTACACCAGTTCAGTACCTCCAGTGCCCTCAGTCAAACCAGTGGCTTCGTCCTATACCCAGCAGACACCGCAGCAAATACCGACCTACGAACAGCCTCAAAATCAAGATTATCGAGAGTCGCAGCATTCACGCAACCAGAGCATTCCTGTTAACGAACGGTCTGTGCGGCCATCGGAGATGAAAGATGAAGGGTAAGTATCACGTTGTTTTCTTCTAGCTGAAACACGGGTTCTGCGAGTGGCGCGAGACCCGCATATGTCCAGGATTCATGCTGTTGGGCGCTCGAAATACTTCTGACTTGGTCAAGCATGACTTTCATCGGTAGATGACTCCCTGTAGTCGGTCGCTCGTCTTCGCTAGCTCTAGCATATCTGCTGCCTCTGTTACATCCAGGCTAGGCTAGGCTATTCCTCCAATATCCGATAAGCTAGGCTATCCCCAAGCACCACAGTAGAGTCTTCACTCCTCTCCTCCTTGTCATAACCCGTCTGTTTTAGCCTACGGATACTAATAGCAACTTTGCTTCCTCCATATACTCCCCTCTATCCCCTCAAATCGTCGTTCATGTTTCTTCCACTCGTTCTTCGCACCTACAGGAAGATGTTTATCGGAGGTCTCAATTGGGAAACGACAGATGGTATATACATTATATTTTACTTGTCTTCGAATATGCTTTTCATTTTTTGTATTGCAGATACCCTCAGAGATTACTTCACTCAATACGGCAAAGTCGATGCTTGCACCATCATGAGAGATGCTGCTGGTCGTTCTCGTTGTTTTGCCTTCCTGACCTTTGAGGACCCAGCTAGCGTTAATGCCGTCATGGTGCGAGAGCACGTATTGGATGGCAAGATTGTAACTTTTCCTCTCCCGCCGAATAAAGAACTCGGTTAACCGTCGTTTCAGATTGATCCTAAACGTGCTATCCCTCGGCAAGAGCATCAGCGAGCCACTAAGCTTTTCATCGGAGGACTTGCTGCAACCGTCACCTCCGAGTCCATGCGCGAATTCTTTTCGCAGTTTGGCAAGGTCATTGACTCAACGGTCATGTTGGACCGCGAGACTGGCAGAAGCAAAGGCTTCGGCTTCGTTTCACTTGAGGATATCGACGTTGCACCATACCTTGGCTTCGGTAACCTTGAAATTGATGGTAAATTGGTTAGTCACATTCACATGTTCACCGACGACCCTCTTCAAACTCACAACACCTTGACAGATCGATGTCAAACTCGCTCAACCTCGGTATCAACGTGACAATCAACTTAACGAGACCGGCGGCCAACAAGAACAAGGCACGAACAACTTCCAAGGTGGTCAAAACCGCTTCGGCGGCCAACAAGGCAACTTTGGTGCTAACATGGGCGCTAACGCCGGAGGTGCCACAGGCCAGGCGCCTTTCGATCCTCAAGCCCTCGCCGCTCTCTATACTCGAATGATGCACATGGCAGGAGGGGGTATGAATCCAGGTATGATGGGCGGC
Organism: Leucoagaricus sp. SymC.cos; assembly: GCA_001563735.1. Lineage (NCBI taxonomy): Eukaryota > Fungi > Basidiomycota > Agaricomycetes > Agaricales > Agaricaceae > Leucoagaricus > Leucoagaricus sp. SymC.cos. Next base: position 324,368 of record KQ962165.1, on the reverse strand, counting down.
ATGGGTGCAGGAATGAACCCTATGATGGGTGCGATGGGTGGTGCGCCAGGTTTCGGTCAGGGTATGCGACCTGGAATGGGTATGGGCATGGGTATGGGCATGGGTGGTGGGATGCCGGGTGGTATGGGTGGAATGGGTGGACCTGGGATGGGAGGCATGGGTCGTGGTATGATGCAGGGTGGGGGTATGGGTGGAAATATCCCGAGAGGACCGAGAGGTGGGCCAGGTGGACAACAAGGCGGGGGAGGTATGCCTGGAAATGCGAGTGTTGGCCCACAGAGGTCGGGTCAACGAGGGCAACATAATTTCCACCCTTATGCTCGGTGATTGATGGAGAAGCGTTTCGTGTGTTGCTGCCCACGCCTGACGGCGAAAAGACGATGACCTCTGAAGTGGCTGGTTTTGGTATTCGTAAGGTAGATAACGGAGTAGTGACGTCTCTTTACATTAACTGATTTGCCTCTCGCGCTTTGATACACTCCTGCTGTTTTGTAAAATATGCTAATTAGTAGCCCTGGCTCCCCTTTGTTCTTTCGGAAGTATATGTAGGGTGCGATAAAAATTGCCTTTGATAGTGCATGTAGTGATGACTCGCTTAATCTTTAAATTATCCCCACTCTGGACTCTGATAGACATTAGAATCAATTCCATTCTCGCTTTCAAAAAATCATTGAAGCTATACATTCCTATCCATCGAATACAAATACAAGTAATTCCAACTTCTTCGACAAGATTTATCGTACACAAGAAAGTCCAGGTGTCGTTAGGGTCATAAGTAGTCCTAAGTCGCAGTAAGCAACCCATGGCAATATCATCTTCAATACTGAACATCAACATAAACACAATTCTCCCAACTCAACACCTCCCCAGTATCAAGCACACCCTGGACAAACACTCTCAGCGTCGTCAAATTCTTCAACTCATCCGGCAACTGAGCTCTATCAAACGTAAACTCAAGTTTACCCTTCCCAATCGATCCATCCGCACCAGAAGTCCCAACCCAGCCCATCCCAGCTTCTTCCTGAGCGTCACCCGACACCGACAAGAACTTCAAACTTCGTTGTCCAGAAGGAGAACGAGCTTTAGCTAAAGCACGAATTGCAGCTCCAGGTTCTGCAGCGTAGATGTTGTAGTAGAGGAATCCGGGGAACCATTGATTTTCTTGTGGTGGTTGAGGCGTCCATGCGCTGGTTGGATCGTCGGGAGAGGTGATTGTGATTGGTCCGACTTGACTGAGAGAGGTTGATGGGATCCAGGTTATGGTGGTTAGTTCTTGAGTGCCAGTCGTGGTTGTGGTCGTGTTAGAGAAATCTGCCCAGAGGACACGAGGGAAGTTAGGGTCGATGGTTGAAGAGGGTGTACCGTAGACATTGAGTTGACCGAGGAGGAGCGTTAAGGAAAAGGGGACTGTTGTGTCGTTGGATATGGTGCTGATGATTAGACCGATCTCGCTATCGACTGAGATGTTGCTGGGTGGAGTATCAGTGATGGTGAACTGGATGGTGACTTTAGTCCAATTGTTGGAGATCGCGGTCGACTTGACGGATTGAGGAGTGAGTTTGACTTCGGCGGTGGTACTAGTAGTTGTAGTGTTGCGAGGTCGAACGGAAAGAGAGACGTCTCGGAGGTCGAGGTCGCCAGTGCTTTGGGTGGCTTTGTAAATAACGGATGCGGTGTAGCTCTTCTGGGTGGTGATGGATAAAGTCTGTACGGGGACGTAGAAAGAGCGAGATCCTGTATTCGGGGCTGCTTTCCCCGAGAAATCGAGTTTGATCGATGAACCGCTGTTCCAAGAATCGGCCATGTTGGCGGAGACAGCAACATCCGGAAGTGTTCCAGCAGAATCTCCTTCCGACTTCAACGCTGGAGCTGGCCAGAGTAAATCGCCCATAGCGGTCTGCTTATCGACATCCATCCATCCACTGGCGAATTGATATACAGGGGATCCTTCAACAAACCAAGTCATGCCGACTCCAGGACAGAAGGTAGTGTGAAACGGTACATCGAGAGGATCAGGAGGGGGGAGATGCACAAAGAACGAGCTAAGAGGTTTGTAAGGACCTTCTGAATCGCCCCAGTTGGGTGGGACTGGCATAACAGCGTTAGGATCAGGGTTACCGACCCACAAGTCGCGTTCGTATTGCCACCATTGGTCCCAATTCCATCCTGGGTTGTCCTGTTGAGTTTCCCATGTCCATGCTTGGGCGAAGAGAGCGACGCTGAGGCCGAGAGATAGAGGAGCTACGTGAGTGATTGCTTTGTAACTGCCGAAACCACCACCGCCGTAAGAGCCTCGGCCCCAGACGTCCACACCCATGTAGACGTCTTGAAGTGACTTTGGCTTGGTTTCAGTCGCGAGCCCGAGGACGTTGGAGTTTACGGAGAGGAAGTATGCTGTTGTTTGTTCGATAAAGTCAGGAGGCCACTGGATGAGAGTAAGGCTGAATCTGATTACAAAAGGGTAGATGAAGGACTCACAGAGTAATTGGAGAAGAAGCTCGTAGACGGGATGAAGAATGGCAGATTCCACGAGTTGAGACGGTTCTGCCAGGACAGACTTCCATTGAAAATGACGCTATCATACCAAGAGACTTCCGCGTGAGCACCAACACGTTTGACGAGTTCGGACTCAAGTAAGTCGATCCACGCGGCAAGCGCTCGTGCCTGTTCGAGACCACCTTGGAGATAACATTCAAAGTTGAGAAGGTATCCGTCAAAGCCTCTTTCTGCGGCCAGTTCTGCTAGGGCGATGGCGTAGTGAGGAGAGATCGGTAGAGTAGATGGAGTGAATGATTGGACGGCTGTGCCGGTGCTTGAGTGAGGGAGCTGTCCGACTATGAGGCGAAGACATTCGGCCTCTGCTCCACCTTCAAATACCCTAGAAGACCAGAAATGAGTATAATATAGACTGCATTTTCAGCTTTGACAATCTCACAGGACGCCAAGCATCTTGACGCCTTGACGATGGGCGGCATTCACCCATCCCGGGGGTGGAATGGTCACACGATTATGCGAAAAGCTAAATAGGCGTTCAGTAAATGATTAAGAATATGTGGGTGTGCTACATACTAGACAAAAGTGTCACACAAGGACCAGTAATTGAAGGTGTAGGAAAGCCCTTGAGGATTCTCGACATATCCACCCTGAATGAAAGGCATTGAGCTGGTTGGCCTGATTTGCGCGCTCCTTACATACCTTATAGTCATGACAGACCTAGTATAGAGTGATAGTGTTAGTTTCTCAAGTCTCAAGACAATCCACACGCGACTAACGAGGAGCTTTCCTTTCGTTCCTTGGGCCGACGTCTTCCTAGGCGTCCAAGGCGTGGTTCGATTGGAACTGGGACGGTCGGACAATTTCTTAGCCCGATAATCGTCCAGTCCCTGCAAACTAGTAAAGTAAAGATCAGGAGTAGGCAAAGATTGGGTAGTAGGCATGTTGTTCTCTGGCCTTCACCAGTACGTTGCTACGCGTTAAATAGTTTGCGATAGAATTAATTAACGCCGAAAGTGCTGATCACCGGACCGGGTGATGTGCGTCTCGGCACCGGACGCGAACTTGCTGACCAAAACACTACAAAGAGAGTCATTAAACGCTGTCCACCTTGCCTCCGCCCATCGTTGTCGATTGAGTCGTACCAGCCCGACGGGCCACTCTTTCTGCTGTTGGACCTCCTCGACCCCGCCGTGTTTCTGCACTAACGAGTGTCACAAACGCTCTATAATCCTTTTGTGTGACATTCTGGGATTATACCAACAAATCATGCCGAAGTCTCAACCTGTTAAAGTTCTGAGAAAGGAGGATTTCGTCTATGCGACGAACCAGCCAAAACAGCTTTTATCCAATGTGGTCAACAACCCGCTCAACGCGACTCAAAATGGAATCTCAGGCGCGAGAGCTAGCGCTACTGTCAACAAGATGGAAGTCAAGCCCGAAATCAGGAATAGTTCTGATGTCGAGGGCTTCGATATTGGAGGTGACAGAAACCAGATTCAATTTCCTCGAGGTGACGCCGAAAGACAAGAATATAGAACTAAAACTGGAAAGGTAATTTGTCCGAATGTCTTCCGCATTCTCCTTGGCATTTCGGTGATTAAGCACGTTTACTGAGCAGAAAGTAACCAAGTACCAGTGGGACGTGTACGATTTCATACTCAAGATTCCCAGAGGCAAAGTCACGACGTACAAGATTATTTCTGAATCTATCGGAGGCTCGGCACGATCAGGTATGGTGAAGGCCATGTGGCTCTCGGATTAATCTATTCATGAGTTTTTCTTATTCAGTCGGAGGGGCGCTCAAAATTAATCCATTCGCGCCATATGTTCCGTGTCATCGCGTCGTCGCGTCGAACCTTTTCATAGGTGGATTCTCTGGGCAATGGGCTGGGCGCACATCATCGAATAAGTCGAAACAAGCCAGAATGGAAGAAGAGGGACAGCCTCAAATAGGATGGAAAATCGGGCTGTTAAAGGAAGAGGGTGTAAGCGTGGATAGTCGAGGTTTCCTGGAGGACCAGGAGAGCGTTGTCTGGAAGCGGGACCAGACGGACACTTTGTCAGAAGCGTAGCGTTCAGCTCATTTGCTATTCGTTCTGTCACCCTCCTTTTCTGCGATCTTTCTATTGATATATTCTGTCTTGTCCAACGAGCATCGTTGGACTGGGATGTCGGCATAACTGGAGCAGAGACAAGGTCATTCAGGCATCCTCTTGTCTTCATGCTGGAAGGTCAAGCAAAATAGGTTTCGTTCCATTTTGAATGCGCCGACTCTCCAATCGTTTGTCCGGAGGGCGAGTGACGGCGAATGTAAGACTTAGTCCCTTTGGTCATCGTTGAGTCCAAGCTGAGAAGTCTGGCCAATTGGTAGCATCAGGCTAAAGTAATCACTGGGGCTCGATATATCTTTTCTGGGCACATGCACACACATTCAAGTTGGATGTTTTTGCAAGGTAAAATTAGCTCCGGTTTGTTGTGCAGGCTGCTAGGTACACAGATTCAAGCGCCGCTACTCTAGCTAATCATCCTGACTAATATAATAAACGATCTTAGTTGGTCCATCAGTAGAGACAGCAAATACGAGAATCACAACAAAAGTAAGTCAAATGTCCGATAGTAATCACTGGGGCTCGATATATCTTTTCTGGGCACATGCACACACATTGGATGTTTTTGCAAGGTAAAATTAGCTCCGGTTTGTTGTGCAGGGTATTAGGTACACAGATTCAAGCGCCGCTACTCTAGCTAATCATCCTGGCTAATAAACGATCTTAGTTGGTCCATCAGTAGAGACAGTCAATACGAGAATCACAACAAAAGTAAGTCGAATGTCCGGAGGGGTATATACAAGGCGATTATTCAATGAACAATCAGCAGGGGTGGACAATCGTGCCAGACGGGGTCTGGAACAACTTAACCTCAGCCGCCCTCCTCTTCTGCAACCCAGGCAAAACCTTTCCACCACCAATATCCCACTGTGGCAACTCATTGGCCGCAACCGTGTTCGGGTCCTCTCCAGCATTCAACCTCTTGATCAAGGTCGAAGTCTGCATCTGTCCGCAACCTTCATTGAACGTCCATGACGTCAACGCGCCGAACTGATTATCGTTCAGTTTGACATTGGGTCCGACTGCTTTGTTGAGACAGGATGTGAATTGGACAAGGTCCTTGTTGAGGAGTGTAGTTGCCGATGCTTCGGTCAACGGGAAGGGACCTGCTTCGGAGCAGTCCTTGGTCTTGCAGAGGTGTCCGTAGCCAACTGTGGGTAGACCGACTGGGTCTGGAGAGGGATTTGCAACGAAGCCCTCAATAAGGGACCTGCTTCGGAGCAGTCCTTGGTCTTGCAGAGGTGTCCGTAGCCGACTGTGGGTAGACCGACTGGGTCTGGAGAGGGTTTTGCAACGAAGCCCTCAAATTGTTTGATGAGAGCAATCGTGGCATCGTTGACAGCGGGAGGACAAGCAGCTGGCGCGGCTTGAACGAAGGTGAAGGACGCAACGGCGGCGAGGAGAGTAAAGAAAGTGCGCATGTTTAATTAGGTGAGTTAGTAGTTGAGCGGTTTAGTGGTTGTTGTTGTTCGACTATTGGTTTTTGTTGAGATTTTTTGAAGCAGAAACAATCACTTTTATACGCCCTGGCTTGCGTTCATGAGGTGATATTCATCCTAATCGGTGGAGACGATTTGACAACAAATGACTGCAACGACGCAGGTTTTCTGACATAGCCGAATTTTTTTGGCGCTTGCCGACTCATAGCTTCATTTGCAAACTCCTCGTTTGACATCTGTTTCGTTCTAGACATGTAAAAAGAACAAATACATGGATTATTATCCATGGCGCGACCAACCAGAGGTCACCATCAAGAGTTCTAGGGCCGAGAGTCGCTACTAGTACTGGGTGCCGCTGAAAGCCCATACAACACTACTAGTCCACTCTATTGACAGATGCTCCTCTTCGACTACTCCAATACTGCCTTCTCATCTCGGTTGTAAGTTGTGTGTCCTTTGTAGAATAAGAACACCATTGTAATCTGACTCTTCGCCACACGATGGTTATCGCATGAGCATTCACCATTTTCCACATTAGTACACTCATTCTCCAGACTGACAACCTGCTTTGTATTATCTCGGCGAAGGAAGAATAACAGATCATAGCCTTCTAGGTGAACTGATCAGGATCTCCATTCCGTTAGTAGAGTAATAATTTCAAAATTGTTTTGTGATTTTCCGTGTCGCAGACTCAAGCCACTGAAAACATGATCTGCCAGAAATAACTAGGCGCTGACGCTGATACCGGTGCTTGTGGAGAAATGTAATTATGTTTCATCACAGTGTCCGACATTGCTTGACTTGGCATCGTGTTGTCATGAGGGATTAGCATATTCTGTGGGGTTGCAGTTGTCAACGATGGATGATCGCTATTGGCAGGAAGAGACATTGTCAGTGTTGGTGGCGCAAAATCTCGCATGATTAAGGCAGAGTTAGAAATTTCGACGGTCGAAGCGGCGTACTCGGTGAGGTCGAGAGAAGACAGTACTTGTGTATGGCAATCACAAAAAAGTCCTATCAAAGCGAGTAGGATGGTTTGGTTTAATCAAGACCTATAAGTGGGGTTGAAGGAAGTCGTGACTCATTAGCCAGAGAACGCTGTGCTGCCGAAGACTCCGATCAAATTTCACCTTGAAGAGTTGAAGCTCTGACGCGGCATGAAGTCGGCACACAACCTTCATCTCTTTGTCCGCATGAGTAACTTGCGGAAACCCTCTTTTGCAGCCATACGTTCATCTGCTCTCTTTTATTCTGGTCTTCTAGGTTTCTCAGGATTTACCCCGCAGCTCTGTTTGTATACCGTGCCCTTCGTTGGCCTTTGAATTGACGATTAGTATGACCGACTGCACTGCGTCTGTCCGTCGAAGAGAAAAAAGAAAGGTGAGTTCAAATGAATATGGCTTATGATTTACTGTACGGTTCCACCATCAAGTCAATTAATGAAACATATCTGAACCTCAAAGTCCCTGCTCCATGTTAATATGTTACACCTTTCCTTAACATGTTACGAATCTCAGACCACGGTCTTACAGCCGATTCTAAGTACGCTTGCAAACGCACGTCACGACTTGTATCAACGGTTATGCGACGAACCTTACATTAATGAGAGTCAATTCTCATCCAAAAAGCCAACGGATACAGTTCAACTCATGGCCGGAAAACTCTATCTCAAATCTCAAAGGCTTCAGGCTCGAAACAGAGAAGACATTCAAGCGATAATTCATTGTTGCCGTATTAGTTACCCAGCGAGTAAAAGAAGCTGTCGTCGGCGATTGATTGAAAGGAAACTGAAAGCGCCCAATAGTTGAATGTTGACAAGTTGTCTGATTGTCCAGTACTAAAAAATTGATGGCATCAGAAATGGGCGAATCGGAACGCGAGATTCAATGTGACTAATGTGACTGGTCGAGGTTCGGGCGCGATCGACCTACGGGCAAGCCAGAATAAGGGATCCGGAATCGTAAAGAGACGCCCAAGAAGTGCAGTAGTTTGGTTTTGTATGTACAGCACTGATGAACCTGCCAAGCCGGAGAATGAATTGTGGGAATTCGGTCGGGTTATCCAGAGTTGGGCATGTCGAGTCAGATTTCCGAAAGAGAAGAGTGAGTGGCGAAGCCCTCTGTTCCATCCTGAAAGATAAGATCAAACGAAGCTTATGAGTGAGTGTCCAACAAACAAGACTGCCGTCTTAAAACACAGAAAACAAAAAGTGGAAGTTTGTGCGGGTGTGAACCGTGGGAATTCTGTGGACTGGGACGTGCCTTCAGCGAGAAAACGGACGTATGATGACACTGGCCCTTTTGCCTTCTACCACCTCCATGTCCTCAGAACAAAATACGCAGGAAGAAATGGCCGTGGACCACGACGACACCACGCAGCAATCACAAGAGCCTTCTAGCCCGGTAAAACCTGACAGTCCAATGCAAGTGTCCTCGACATTCGACTCTCTTTCTGGCGACCTCAAGGAGCACTCCCACAACCCGGACGGATGGCGGCGTCTTGTCGAACTGGCGGAACATAGCGGAGACTCGGAGAAGATTCGTAAAACATTTGATGCCCTGCTCAAACAATACCCGAACACGGTGCGTCGTGTCCAGTCATACGCGATATGCCATTGACCATGTCAACAGGCCTCAGCACAAATAGCGTATATCAGTTTTTTCCTGAATGACCAGTCTACTTTCTCTGAAGCGGAAGACTTATTCAAGAGATTCCTACGCTTGTCTCCCTCTGTCGATCTGTGGAAGTTTTACCTGACCTATGTGCGGTGCGTCGTCCTCACGTTATGACGGTCATGAGGGCGATGCTGACTGATCTTTAGACGCTTGAATTCTGCGTCTGGACCACAGACAAGAGATATTGTTCGCAAGTCGTATGAGTTTGCTCTGAACCATGTAGGCCAAGACAAAGAGAGTGGCGAGATCTGGTCCGATTTCATCCAGTTCCTCAAGTCCGCTGATGTACGTCGCGTCTACCCTATGACTATGCTTTTCTCTAACTCCCCCTCTCATAGGCAAGTACAACATGGGAAGAACAGCAAAAAATGGACGTTCTACGAAAAGTGTATCACCGTGCGGTGCAGATACCTCTGGACAATGTAGAACGGCTTTGGCAGGAACTAGAGAGTTTTGAGACGAATCTAAACAAGATTACCGCGAAAAAATTTATGGCCGATCTCTCACCAGCTCACATGCAAGCCCGTACCGTCCTACGTCAACTCACAAACCATCTGAGCGGATTATTTCCTCCCTCTTCCTCTCCCACAAAGATGATAAACGGACGTCAAGAAATCTGGTTGCCTTCTTTGCCCAAGTTTGATCAACCGGAGCGTGCACTCGTCGGAAAATGGAAAGCATACCTCAAATGGGAAGAAAGCAATCCGCTTGAGATTGAAGACAAAGACAAGGCGACTTTGATTACACGACTTCAGGGTGTCTACCGGAAGGCTGTGATTCGAATGCGTTATTATTCTGAAATATGGTATGATTAGTTCTTCAACTTTCCAACGACGCGAATCTCAACGTACGGATCATCTCCCTCGTACGCAATCAGGTACATGGCGTACATCTGGACAAGTAACATTGGCAAGCCTGATGAAGCAATCGCAATTCTTAAATCTGGCATCGAAGCGAATCCGACGAGCTATCTCCTCAATTTTGCCTATGCAGAAGCGCTAGAAGTCCGAAAAGAGTTCACAGAAGTGCATGCGACATATGATCGATTCCTGAGCGCACTCCGGACTGAGCTTGAAGCGTTGGAAAAGACCATTCCCGCTGGTGTGACTTCGGACGCAAATGGCCACACTGCCAATGGGAATGCTGCGAATACAACAAACGGTGGTGGCGATTCAATTATGGGTGAAACTGGTCTACCTCCAGCGCCTGTGACAAGTCCAAACAGTTCGCAACAAAGTCAAGGATCATCGACTTCTCAAGACGAAAATCCAAATGCGAAAGAATTGGCTGAACGAAGATCTGAGTACGGTCTTGCGTATGTGATGTATATGCGCTTTGGGCGTCGTGCTGAGGGAGTCAAATCATCGCGAGCAATTTTTGGCAAAGCACGGAAAGACCGATGGACGCCTTGGGAAGTCTTTGAGGCTGCTGGTGTGTCTATATCTGGATCGACACATGGTAGTATGCCTGCAATGCTGACTTGTGTTTATTTTTAGCTCTAATGGAATATCATTGTTCGAATGACAGACAAGTCGCTAGTCGGATCTTTGAGAAAGGACTTGACACGTTTAGCGGTGAGGTAGACTTTGTTTTGAGGTATTTATCGTTCTTGATCTCGGTCAATGATGAGAATAGTACGTTTTCTTGGTTTGTTCCTCGTGACATTGCGTGAAGCTTACGATTTTTGATTAGATGCTCGAGCCTTGTTCGAGAGAGTGATACCAACTTTCGCCCCGGATCGTGCGAGACAGCTATGGGAACGTTGGGCGAGGTACGAGTATCAATATGGCGATCTAGAGGCAGCACAGAAATTGGAGAAGAGAATTGCCGAAGTTTATCCTAACGGTGCGTCACACGACTTCTTCCTCTCTGGGCAATCGTTCACTTGACGTTTCTATATGTAGACCCTCCGATCAAGCGATTCGCTCAACGGCATCTATACCTAAGTATAGACGCCATCGCTCAACGCGATCTAGGTTTCGCAATCGCTCGTAAAGAATCTTCATCCTCCTCTCTAACTCGTACCGAAACCTCAAACTCCCTTTTCTCAAGCCTCCATCCAATAATATCATCCGCCTCTAAAAGACCTTCATCCGTCGACCGCGTGCGTCGTGATGAAAGTCGGATCATAAGTCGCACAAGGTCAAGGTCACCTATTAGGGATCGTGAGCGTGAGCGGGAACGTGATCGGGAGAGGGAGAGGGAGAGAGATAGGGAAGGACATCGTGATGGACCTAGAGATAGAGATAGAGGATGGGATGGACCTCCTAGGAAGAGGTTCTCTCCACCACCTCCATCAGGTTGGGATCGAGAAGGAGGGGGAAGAGATCGTGGACATAGAGGAGGTGGAAGGGACGATGGAGAGAGAACGAAAGGTGTCTCGTTGCCTTCCGTTTTGACTTGGTTTATTGGAGAGTTGCCAACGCCTGCATCGTTCGACGGTATGTGTGTTTCGTGGAAATGGTGTGAGAGTTTGGTTTGCTGATTCGATGTTTTGCGGTTGGATAGGACCCGTGTTTAGAACGGAGGACCTGATGAATGTATTCAAGAATGCTGTTATTCCTAGTAGTACTCCTAGGATGAAGTCTCCGCCTCCTCCACCTCGAAGTGGTATGTCTTCCCTTTTTATTACGTTCTTTTCTGGCATCTGACGGTACTTTTAGGTGGTCGACCACCCCCAGATTATGGGCCTTACCAAGGACCTGGCGGTGGGCGTCGCGCGCGGTATTGATCGCTACGATCAATACGGTCTCTAGCTATTGTGATGGGATGCTGTTAATGCAATGATTGGTCGCAGTTGCTGTGTCCATACTACGAGGTGGTAGCCATGTTCCTTCAATTCGCATTTTGGTTTTGTAGATAAGTAGTCGGCAGCTTAATTTAACAAACGGACAATTTTATTAGAGACCAGAAATATCGTATATAAAATCGGAGACAGGGACTCAACTACTCCAGTTACCTCATGACTTCAACTAATCTTCGGCGACGACCCGTTCCTCTCCTGCGCAAGATCGTGCTTCAACCCCTTACCCCCAGCTCTCTTCTGTGGATCTTTACATGCCTTTACTTTGCTCTTACCTTGGTAAACGAGAAGCGAAATCACTTTCTCCTTTTGTTCTGTATACCACCATCCGTGCTTATTATCCACCACATCTGGAGGTAATTCTATTCCTTTGTACACAACCTCTCATGATTTTGTTGAGGCGTTAGTGTACACAGTCTATGGCCAAGACGATTCTGGCCCATTCTAATTCAACTAATCTGGTCATTAGGGGAAACCGCTGGTGGTATACTTCAATTGTCTCTCTTCCACGATAACAATGATTGACTCCCTCTTCAGGTGCACTTGCTACTACTTTCACTGTTGAAAACTTCTCTCTTTCTAAGGTAGACGCAGTTCAGATTCATCGACCGTGAGCGCGGGTGACAAGCCGTGACACTAGGTCTTTCACGCGCAGAGCACAGCCACATCGCTGGCGTCTCTTCGTCCATCACGACCACTCAAAAAGCATTATAAATGTTTGAGGCGCATTTCTGCAGATTCCCACCTAGAAAACATATTTCTCAAGAATTATCTGGAAACAATTTCTTTAGTTTTGTTCTTTCTGAGTTTATAATGAATTTTGAGTGCGTTTGTCACGCAAAATCACGCTTAGGGCGTCTAAGGTCGATGCATTTGGACTGCGTCTACCTTATGAGAGGAACGCCGTCCACAATAGATGTCATGGTGATCATCTCATCAATCGTGACATCAATATGTGTAGCTGCCTCATTTCTAATGATTCTATGGAACGCGCTGAATCATTCCATGTCCGGCTTATGCAACCATACGATTTCTTGGAGGGCTATCCGGAATGGACTAAAACCTTGAAAAGGTGGACCTTGGTTGTTGCAGAGTTTCCGTACCGGAAAAGATTCAGGTCAGCGAATCTGCCGCTCCGAGGTTCAGGACCGCCTTTGACGTCTAAATAGTAATGATGATTGCAAAACGAGATGGTTCCGTGGTGGTCTCGCTGCGTTCTTCCTGCTTGCTCTGGTTACCCTCTACTGCTTTGCACTAGTGGCACAACCAATCCAACAGGGTGCAGCACCTCTAGTTCGTGTACTCCGGATGCCAGTCACCAATGCCGCTCGGGCTTCATTCTACCCTATCCTGGCACGACCACTTGTTCTCGTCGTGAGTTACACCCTTTCGGTTTTGCTCGTTCACAATCATTGAACTGTCGTCATAACGCTTCAATGACTTCTGGGATCAGTGACCTGGTCTACCACAATTCAGCATAAATAACACAACGCAGCTGCTGCAATCCCTTGTCAACGTGTCTGTAATATCGGCCTCGCCAGTCTCCATTGGACACGGTAGGAGAATGATAGCATCACGTCAGAAATCTTCAGCTTATGGGTCACATATCCCAGTGCCATGCATTCTTGATAAAACGCAAGATTTCATACTGGTTGCTTACGCATACCAGCTACCCATGGCTAACGTTTGTAACCCACAAAACCTGAACAATATTTTGCTCTCCATAGATTGCTTGCCATTCATGGCGATGGCAGAAAATTCAACTACCGGTATAGATATTGACGCCTTCGTTCTCAGTATAGAGACGATGGTATATCTGGCTTTGACGAACTCCATGAGCGATGTAATTACTGAAATACCTCTCTTGCATTTGATACCTGGATCTCACGCGTACGGAACGGCTGTATTCTCTATGCGTGAGCGATTCCTAAATTCTTTCGTCGCTGCACTCGGAATTCCGCAGGTGAGCCGACATTGCTGTGTTCGCTAAGACGATAAAGTGAACCAGACACAGTATCGCCGGTTTATGATAACGACCGTAGAATCTCTTATCCCTGACTCAGCGCCATTCATATCTAGAGAGAACAACACGGGAACATTGAGAATATCCTTGCAACAGCCTCATGGAGAGATGAGCGTCCAGCAAGACCCAGCAGATAACTCTCTACTCAGTGGCTTCGCCTTGGTCAGTGGTATTTGGACTGCCCTCAACGGCGCGTTTGTAGCGATTTTTGGGAGCACCCTGTTCCTTGTACTGTTCGGTTGTTGTTGTTTTTTCGCTCAAAAATTGAGGAAGTAATACTAAGTGATTGGTCCTCAGAATAAAACTTCTCTCGGTTTATGATCTGGTGCATTCCTTCAATCCCAAGCGAAGACTTGTTGAAGGAAGTCAAACGCTTTCATCAAAGGAGCAGTTGGAGACTCTATCTACTCTGAAAGAACATCTCCTCGATACCGATCGTGACCGTGATACGATGACTACAAAAAGAGCAACAGAAATTAACATGCAGCGACCCTCCTCTCTCCAGTTGAAAGCTACAAAATCGACTGTAGAGCGTGATGGGGTAAATCATCACGATGGATCAGACAAGTTCAATTCAAGATTATTGTAGTCCCACCTTTTCGTCATTGTTTATTGAGGAGCTTTGAACTGGGAACATCAAAGAAGTATTACTTGGAGGTCCTTATCGCGAGGCATTAGCAACAACTCGGCGTCGTAGGCGACCTGGTATCAACGGGAGAGTGAGTATGTAAACTGCATTCCATTACTTGGCTCGAGAGTGCTCAAAGGACCTTCTTCTGACGTTTCGCAGCTTTAAGCGTACCGTTTAACGCTTCTACTAAGCATAATTAATTGTTGTGAAGGCAGTCTTCTTGTTCAGATGCATAGCATGACTTACATTTATCTTCAGTTTCCTTGAAAAGGACACCGTACGTGATGGTATACTTTCCATCCGCATTCTGTTTCCCGCTGGTTTTGATCACTTCTGGAGCCAGAACTGCTGATCAGAACACTGCTTGCATGCGATTTAGGACAGGTCTTGCCTATGAGCTGCTCTATCTCTTCAGCTGTGTTCATAGTAGTCGTTATCAAATCAGTTTGTATCCGTTGTGCTTGTTGACCCTCGCGTCTAGGCACGTACGTAATCGAGCTGTTCAGATAAAATCTTTTTTAATGCTAGCACTAACAACAATGTCAGGTCACGTCCAGGAAAAAAATAATCCATCAACCAATTTTTCAGCGAGAAAGGGAAACATCTGTGGAAGTCAAACATAAAGAAAAAACAAATACAAGTGGGGGATCCAAAAGATCGCTCTGAATAGCGGGAGGAAAAGGCAGTGGTCAGCCATAGACGGCATCAACGGATTCAGCGCCTTATGTTGTTCAGTTGAGTGTACTCTGTATAAGCATACACAAACGTTGAGATACTCACAGTAGTGCGAGTGTCACATCTCCGTGAACCTTCGCTGTCAGCCGGATATCTGCACTCAAATTCAAGTCCAGCCTAAGTTTCAACGGCTTTCCCGAGCCAGTTTCCTCTTCTTCAGCGCCACCACCGCCATTTTGCCCAGCATTATAGTTGACAGCCCTCTGCCCGGCATTGGCAACCTCCCGTCCAGCTGGCCCTTCTTCGTCGAGGTCAGGCAAAGTGCCCTGACGCTTCTTTCCCCTACGTTCAATTCGGTGACGTTCTGAGTGAGATATCTCTTCAGGACCACTCTCGCTAACAGCACTCTCCACGGAAGGACTTCGATGACGCTGCGAACGACCGCGTCCACGTCCTGCCGATTGGGGCCGAGGCTGTGGTTCCCTCTCTTGGGATTGGGCGCACGATCCTGGTTGACTTGTGGCCATTACGGAGATGCGAGGACTTGAAGGAGATTTGGCCCCCTGAACAGGGCCCTTGAAGAATGCCAGAGGACGCGGAAACTATGCTCTACACATTCCTATGTTAAACATGTTGCCAATCTATTTGGTGAGGAGTGGCTATTGTTATGGCCATCATTCTCCACAATTAGGCCTCGCTATGCCTGTAATGCGCGGAGTCTGACAATTTCGGTTGACTCCGTTAGATGAAGGTACTGCGGGGCCAATTGGTGATTAAATTAGTACATCATGATAGTTCGACTCGGATGTCCTTTCGTTTGTGGTTTCCGCAAATCCGCTGATTGTCAGAGATTTAAGTAGTTAAGCAGAGTTTCCCAAAGTTGTGCTGGGAGCGCGTTAGGTCAAACAAACCTGGTTGGCCATTTGCACGATGATATTACTTGTAGATTCTGTGAAGCGCGGCACGCCTCAAAACGCTCAGAATGAGCACACGTTGTGGAGTAGCCATGTTTATATCAAATAATTTCTTCAGGAAGTAGGCATCCCACCCCTGAACTACACAAGACGTCAGAGAAAGAGAGAAAGAAATAGGTACATTGTATACAACGGTATGGGTGACGAGTAACTTCTTGATTGATTGCATCCTATGCCGTACCAGCTCATGGACGTGCGCACAAATCAAATCAAGATACTACCACAGGTAATCCCATCGCCCTGCGTGCAACCTCGTTGCTGATGTCATTGGCGGTGGCGACACCGACGAAGCCAGCCTCACCCTTTCCCTTCGGAAAATCGGATGGACGTTCTCCTTTCAAGAAGCACTCAAGTTGCCTATCAACATAATCTTGGTTTTGCTTGGTGTAGGGTACGGCCGGAATATACATGACTATTTGGTGGGGGGACGTGGATTAACACTTAACACTGGAGCACAAAGACGACGTTCTTACCAGCTGAATCGCCTGATCCTTCATGCTTCTCTTCGACGGCGTGAATGAGGTCGCAGTTGTCATGACAAGTTATGTTGTTCTTCTCCAAGAAAATGTTCTTCAAGCTGAAAAAAAAACATCGTTGACTGGCACACAACTGGCACATGACTGGCACACAACCGGCACATGACTGGCGCACAACTGGCGCATGACGGGACACATGAGTTTGGTGCAGATTCATGAGTATGAAAGTCTCAATAAGTGTAGAACGAGATCAAAGACATGGATTGTGCCCCAACTAGACTCCAAATTGAGAGTTGGGTGCATGTGTGGAGAGTTGTACTGGAGTCTTAAGAGTTTTGTTTACCTTTGAATGTCAACAGCGGGATAATGTTGAATGTTTTCGAGTCAGCACACTCGCTATTTCATGTATTTCTTACATTTTTATGTCTGTGATCAATCAATCTATACTCATAAAATGGCAATGCTACCTGGCTGGCTATTCGAGTATGCCAATGTTGGTTACTGCGCCACCCTGCTGACCAGCATGCGCCATCAAAAATTGATATTTGTTTGCGCCAATCACCTGTGCCAAAATGACCAGACCCGCGCGGCACGCCTCAAAACGCTCAGAATGAGCACACGTTGTGGAGTAGCCATGTTTATATCAAATAATTTCTTCAGGAAGTAGGCATCCCACCCCTGAACTACACAAGACGTCAGAGAAAGAGAGAAAGAAATAGGTACATTGTATACAACGGTATGGGTGACGAGTAACTTCTTGATTGATTGCATCCTATGCCGTACCAGCTCATGGACGTGCGCACAAATCAAATCAAGATACTACCACAGGTAATCCCATCGCCCTGCGTGCAACCTCGTTGCTGATGTCATTGGCGGTGGCGACACCGACGAAGCCAGCCTCACCCTTTCCCTTCGGAAAATCGGATGGACGTTCTCCTTTCAAGAAGCACTCAAGTTGCCTATCAACATAATCTTGGTTTTGCTTGGTGTAGGGTACGGCCGGAATATACATGACTATTTGGTGGGGGGACGTGGATTAAGACTTAACACTGGAGCACAAAGACGACGTTCTTACCAGCTGAATCGCCTGATCCTTCATGCTTCTCTTCGACGGCGTGAATGAGGTCGCAGTGCCAGAACACAGCGTCGCCAGGCTTAACCTTTGGAACTGCCGTCATAGTTTTCTCTACTGACAAGTGTGGGTGTAGAAGGGGTTGTGGGTATGGACCAGCGAAACCTCCATTCAGAGGGATGATTCCAGGGAAGTCGGGGCTTTCCAAATCTACGAACAAGCATTTTTGAGCACATCATGGACGCGTTGTAAATATTGTTCAACATACCGATGATCCAATTGGCCGGATCAAGGACCTCCGGGGAGTCCTCGGGAACCAACGGTTTGAAGAATGGTCGAAGAATAAGATAAGAGTTTGAGAGAAGAACGTCAGGGAACAGTTGCAGTGTTCCTTCGGTTGGACCAGTCTCGCTACGCGAAACATCAGGAAAGAGATATTGAGACAATTGTTAGATCTTACCTCATCGAGAGCCATCCTTGAAAAGTTCGGAAAACGGAGGCCTATATTTTGCCATGGTCAATGACAACGACTTCTGATAACATCGATGAGAGGAATACGCGTTACCTGATTTGGTCTGCCATATAATGAGGTCCGTCCGTCAAGTCTTCCCGCCAATTCGTAAGGATCATGGCTTCGCCAGTTCCCGGCCAAAATATCTTCAAAACATTTCCTAAAAGCTGGGTCTTGCCAACGTTCAATTGTACCACCTGGTGGGGCAATTGTGAGCATCTATACTCATAGTGAAGGCGAAAGGTGATTACCGTCAACGTGGGGTGGGAGGAAGCCCCATTGAGAACCGGGTTTCCTGATTCTGTATCTATCGGCATAGGTCAAGGGTACATTGAGATCAACGTTCTCAAGAGGTTTTCCCGATTTGTTGTGGTATAAATTATTAAGCCAAATGGTCGCTTTGAGGAGGTTCGGGTGCGCCCTGGCCTCAACCTGAGGTTTGGTCCAACTGTAGCAGAACGTCAAATTATAATGCATTCACGATGAAGAGAGAACTTGGCTTACTAGAGCTCAAAGAATTGTTTATCGTTTGCAGGGAAACCTGTGTATGATCAAGGCGGTGAGGTCAGATATTTGCCTTCGAATTTGAGAAAAAAATATTTACCCTCAACATCGGGATTGGTGCGAGTAAATTCCCTCAAAGTTTCTTTCCAGGCGATGACCTTCTCATCGTCAATGATATCCTTGATGACAACACAGCCGCGCCTTTTGATCATTGTGATCTGCTCGGCGCTCAGTGTATCTAGTTCGCTGAAATTGACTTGAGGGATATACTGTAATGAATCAACCACGGTTGAGGATCAGTAAAGGTGTTACTGTTGCTAGGTAAGTGAGTAATCCCATACGTTGTTACCAACGTCATGAATTTGTTGGGTGACAACCGCGAGCTCGGCAATGATTTCCTTCCAAGCCTTGGTGATACGGGCCTCAAAGTCGGGATAGCTCGACGCGATCTCGTGTTTCACATCCAAGAAATGAGGCGGATAAGACCTGATAGTAAAGTCGATTGCTGGCATTGTAAGGCAGCTGAGGGCTGTAGAAGCTTTACAGCTGCTACTCAACACATTTATACATTTCTGAAGCATTGATAAATGGGTATACGTACCAGTGACCAGTTGCAGGATCCTCAGGACGCGGAAGTCGCAGGCTTCAAATTAACTCTGGGGATGAAAATTTCCGAGACTTCCCCGTTTAGAAGCAACTTGGGCAATCGAGGTGTAGAAGCGTTTTCGTGTTTGTGAACTGATATCTGAGATGAGTTGAGGCTTCAATGTACGCATATTGATCATAGAGTGTGTTCCACCGATATTTTTCCAGATGATCAAAGTTTGGTGAGTTCATTGTCTTATCATGAGAGAGGAGCTAGTCCGACTGAGGTTGAACGGAAGCTTCTTGGAGCACATGATACATGAACTACAAAGCCATTGAATGAAACAGTAGCACAACCTGGGAATTGGACCACCAACCAAGGGCTTAGGAAGATGACGAAGAACCTCTAGCCTGTGCTTGTAAATGAGACACTCATGTAAGCTATGTGGAAGCATCACGAAAACATTAAGCACCAGATTGGTGCATATTTTGTCAGATCTAAGGTAGACGCAGTTCAAATCCATCGACCGTGAGCGTGGGTGACAAGCCATGACACTGAGTCTTTCACGCGCAGAACACAGCCACATCGCTGGCGTCTCTTCGTCCATCACGACCACTCAAAAAGCATTATAAATGTTTGAGGCGCATTTCTGTAAATTCCACTCACGAATAAATCTGGAAAACATATTATTCAATATTTCTTTGGAAACAATTTCTTTATTTTTGTTCTTTTTGAGTTTATAATGAGTTTTGAGTGCATTTGTCACGCAAAATCACGCTTAGGGCATCTAAGGTCGATGTATTTGAACTGCGTCTACCTTAGCTGCAAGTACGTATTAAATACACAATCCTACCTAGATATTGCAATATAATCCTCACATGGAGGACATCTGGAGCCTAACATTTTTGTGATGAAAGAGTGGCAAGTGGCAAGTGGACATGAAATTACAAGAAATTTGTCTGAAGGTCAGCTGATCAGCAGGGTGGAAAAAAAAATAGGAAATGTTTGGATACTGACGGCATGCCACAATGTGCATTCAGCTTACACCTGCATTCAAAGCCCAGAGGTTGTTGGATTCAACCAAGCTCACTTGATTTTGTCTCAGGGGAGTTTCCCTCTCTTCAATACAATAGCACTTCTAATTCATGCCAGCTCATGTAATAGATACCTTGGCATAATACTATTTCATTTGAACATGATTTCACTCCAGCACAAACATTGATGCTAGGCTAATGCTCTGAGGAAGAGCTTGAGAATGACTTAGGATTGACTTAGGAGCCGCTTCAAGGGAGAAAACATAATTGACAAAAGAGGAATAGTGTTTGGACTTAGGGCCCTTATGAACACCTGAGGAAAAGTCGTCAAAGAAAGGATTGGAACTGGAAGGGCGAGATGAACACGATGGTCAATGGCAAGCCGTATATATAAAGGTACAATAACAAGAGCCGGGCCCTCAGATCAAAAATAGTCCATATCAACTCATGAGATGCTACCGATACTCCGATACTGATGGGGAACGAGCGTGTCCGCAGAGGAAATGTAACGAGCGTCACTGGTCAATTGAGAGAGCGAGGGAATAGACATATTTATCGTGGCTACGAGTTAGTTTCTGCCTAGTGTAGCTGTGTATCTCTGGAAGAAGTGGAATGGAGGCCCTTCTCAGCCACGATGGAATTTCCTGTAAATCAATGCAGGGCGTATCCTTGCGGTGACTTCAAGCCCACCCATGCAATGCTGAGCATGCAGTTTAATTGATTATGAAAGCCGATAATCGTAGCATGTGGAGGGTCTTTGCGGACAAAGACCAAAGGAAACGATAACCTTTGGTTATTTGACTAGACAATACCATCACTCGAGCGTCGTCTAACCAAGACAAGAAAAGATCAATCAGACATACATAGATGTAGTAGCGGGAGAGTTGAATTTTGAAAGGCAACGAACATTCTCACGACTCGGACGTCTGTCGGGGCTAGAGCTGGGCACTAATATTAATTTAAATATGCAAGTATTTGTCTGGCCTGGAGCACAAAGCAACAAATACAACTACCTCTTTTTCAAGTTGTGAAAATCGCATCTTGAAGCTACATCCTTCGATATTGTATACCTCATAATTATTCGTGACTTCTCCGACTCCATGTTGGTACTGGCAATGAACCCTCAGTCTGTACCAATCCAGGATTTTTCTACTTCTCCCGACTTGTTGTGCTCCTCCGCAGCGTCCTTTAAGTCCATCCTTCGTTTCAACATTCACAGAAATGTGTAACTTATTGTTGAAGTCGTTAACTTCTGATGTGTAGATGACATGAAGAGGTCTAGTATTGAAGTGGCCAGATTATCGTATGTTCTGACATTGGGTAATGACGTTGATAAATTTCCTCAGGTCGTGGCGGAGGTATAGCGCCGAGAGCTCGAGCACCGTAAAACTCAGCTCTTGTTCGGCAGAGGGAGAAACCCGCAAGCCAGTAACCATCAGCGAGTGGTTGACCACACAGTGAACTTTGGCACAGCACAACTGAAAACGTGGAAAAGTCAATGGAGTCAGCGTAAAACAGATTATAGCGATTGGTTAGCAACTCACCCTTCAAGCGTATACATGCTTAAGCAACTAGAACATGTTCCCGGTGCGGCGAACGTCGACTACTAGGCCAACACATCATCACTCGTGTGCATCGAAATTTCGACTGCGTACTCCGATGGCTCGCGAGCCAAGAAAATGACGCGACTTGTCAAGACAGAGTGCAGTGTGCCCTGAACACTACGTTTCTTTATTATTCTGTATGCATCAGGGAGTAAAGTGGCTCGTACATTGAAAACGATTGAAGCCCTACAGTCTGAAAGAGAGATTCAGTGTTTGGAGCAATCTAGGAATTAAAGTGGCAGCTCACTTGGAAATGTATTGTTGCAATCACATTGAATATTGTCAAGACTAGATGATTGTGAGCTCATGGATTGTATGTCGTTCATGGGCATCGAGGCTCACTGAGGATGTACAAGTAGTACACAATGCCTGTTCATTGGGCATCAATCGACTGTGTCGAGACCTCATCCGAGTCAATTCGACGCACCCATGTAATGAATTTTGAAAACCCATTTCGAATGCGAATGCCGCGCTGGATCGGTGAGTTAGTAACGAGATGCATTCAAGTGAAAACTCGAGAACCTTCAATGGCCTTCACGAGCGTGAGCCCTGCAACCTCTGAGATTCCAAAGCATTTGTGAATCCAGAAGATCGAGAAAAATGGATACAGGCTTACGGGTTTCTGCGAGTAAGATGACCGAGAACGTGAGAGCCATCCAAAATGACTGATTCATTCGGGAAAAGTAGATGAATGTTTCTGGAGAGACCATGATATCTCCAAAAGGTTCAGGCAAAGATATATTCAAACTCGGTATGGAAAACGTACAAGGCGAGTCCTTAAACATGAACACAAAGCATACAGCAGCGACTGCCCATCCACCCGGAGCAAGAATAGCTAAGATCCATCCCATGAGAGATTTTCGCTCCCAAATAGCCCATGTTCGCAAGATGAGTATTACTAGATGGTGTTTGATCAGTCACGCCAAACAGAAGGATAGGAGAGTGTTAATACTTTCAGAGGCGGTGATACTACATGTGACTATGACTAGAGACGAGCTGTCAGTACCGTGATCGACAACAGTATTCTCAAGACCCACCCGCGTGTGCAATATCTCTATTTCTACAAGCCTGGCAGCCATGAGGTTTGTGATTTGGGTCTGCATACTAGTGGGGCTCACCATTTTGGAGCCTGTTATAAGCCAATTCTCTAATTTGTTTTCCGACTGAGAGAACGAATACGAGCGAGATTCCAAGATATTCACGCTTACCTTCAATGGCCATTAAGATAAACACATAAGGTAGATACCTATTAATCAAAAACAACAACGTCCCGAGATTCCATGGTCGTCTTCTCCAGATAAACTCCACCTGCAATTTGTCAGATGTAGGATCTAGAGTATTGCAACGGCAGTCTCTGACCTCTTTGTCGAGGCTACAGACATGATCGTATACCTACTCAAAGGCAATCAGCCTTCTTAACCTGCCGTAGGCAATGCAAGGAATACTCACCACTACAGCCAAGGAAGCTAGATTCATCATCCGGGCTCGGGTAATTCCAGCAGCGACACTAGCATTGGCAAAGCTAGACATGGGGGGAAAACAGGGGGAAGATTAATGGATGGATGAGACTTCTTATACGTACCGTGAGGAGAGCTAATAGTTAAGATCTGTCTACCCAGGGCGATGCCACATTATCCCCTGATAGCTGTCGAGAGAAAATTTCACATATAAAGCTTCCGCTGCTTATTTGAGGAACCGGCGAGTAGATCAATATCACTGGGTGTGGAAACGGGTATCGGGAAATTTCCGCACACTCCAGCCGCACATAACGCACATAGCCACTTAGTGTCGCACAGTGTCGTGCACAAAGTAGCAAACATGGTTGAAGGGCCGCACACACTACTGTGCAAGGCCGCACACTACCGCACACATTATCGCGCAAAGCCGCACACTACCGCACACTATCGCACAGTTTGCCGCACAGGGCCGTGCAGCCTGCCGCGTGATTGTCCAACAATTTTGGTGGCGGCATTGTGCGGTTGACCGTGAGCGCGACTACGGCAAATTCTGTTGTCCGTGTGGAAACGGGTTAGTCCCTTGTGCAACGTGGCGATGTGTCCTAAGTAGAGTGGAATCCTAAGCTCAGCTGTGCTTGAGTTTCTCATATCGGGATACACTCGTACCATTGTGCTGGGGATGTTCTTGTGCTCAGTTATCCATAATACGAGTGAGAGATTATGTTCATTTGTTCTTCTTGAGCTCGCCCAGTCTTCTATGCATATAAAAATTGCGGTTCTCCGAGAGATGATTCGAATTTCAGAAGATGAAGCAACCACCGAGGCTATCTCATTTGACTGACAACATATGTCATCCGTATGTCATCGCCATGGTGGGGTGAGCAACTCAGTGACCATGTCCAGAAGACTGGCGTCTCAAACTTATCATGGGCGAGCCCCCTCACGTGATTCGGAACTCCCCGGCTCAGATCAGAGGTGTCAATAACCTCAACGTCCTAGCGCAATGTTCGCGCCGGACATATTAATCAGGCGTCTACCATGGTTGGAGAGAGCACCATCCCATCACAGTCAGAATTCTGTCACACTTCTTTAAAATCATTAACGCGCTCAATGTCCTACAAAGCGTAACTCGCTGGAACTCTCATCACCCTGGAGTATGGAATCTGAAGACGGTTGGACCTCGTGGCCGACTTTTTGACCTTCAGCAGCATCACCCTTCTAGGTCCCCTCACCTCCGCAACGGCTAACTTCACTGAGCTAGACTCATGCTTATCCACGATCAGGAATAATCTTTTGCATTGGACTAAAGTACATACATATGGTGGAACTTGCACCATTCAGCTAATTCTGTCTACACTCTACGCGCGGAGCATGCGACGTAAGACTTATCAATCTCAAAGGTCTTTGCACTATTGATATATCCCTTGCCAGGAGAGACATCCCCTGTTCTACGAGGTTGTACTCTCTTCGATGACCAGGTATTCCTGTTATCGGGCTATGTTTCTCTCAGTGTATACCACCTTGGTACGCTGGTTTTCGTATCTATTAGGCCTTGGTTAACATAAATATTTCATTTAACTTCGCAGTACTTCTGGTGTTGATGCTTGTCCGCAGCGTATCTACATGTAGGCAATTGCTCATTACAAGAAATCAGAGCTAAGCGATAACATGATAGTCAGGGAAGGAGGGAACTCGCGGCTTGTAAAGTTGGTACTTCGTGACGGTATGCTTATCGGTCTCATTGGCCGGCTTAGCTAGAATTCGATGACTTCACAGACAGGGATCATTTATTATACCTGCCTTTTTGGTACGCAACTACCTCGCATTTAAGAGGAGATCTATGGAATACTGGACTCCCAACAGCTCTCGCCGTCCTCAATATCGTTCCCATGACTGGATTCACGGTGAGTTCCTGCTCTTCTCTATGCGTCCGCAATTTACTCAATGGTTTCCCTCGTTCATTCAACGAGCAGCCAGACCGCCATGACGACGTCAGTCCACTGACACTGTGAGTGAATAATTACCCTGTATCCTGAAGTTCAATATTCCTCAATATCAATCATTCTCATGTTAACGCGAGTGCTGCATTCGGTGTTGGCTTTCCGAGTTGTGCTCCACTTACGCCGCGAACGATCCAAGCTCAATCGAGCAATGTCGAGAACATCTCAGGATATTGCGTATCAATTCAGCACAGACAATCATCATTGAAGAGGTTGGGGTAGTGTAACGGCACGGTATAGGACATAGTGAATAAAGAAGAAAACGGTGTTTCAAAAGAATATTCCAGTTTCTGTCTGCCATCCATAGGAGGCGCTTGAGAATGGCGTATTGACTGAGTTGAACTATTACTGAGGGGGTGGAACTAAACCACGGCCAATATATGTGAGCACCACCTCCCCTGCGTATATACGATATCATCACCAACTTACCATTTTTGCAGTTCTGATTCTTCACCCTAGGAGCTTCGAGAAGTGCGGACAGCCTACATTTACTTAGAACGCAATCGCGAGCGGCATTCTGGAATTCTTTGTTGTAACAGACACACGGAAGATCATTGCTGGATGTCATGGATGGTGTCAGTGTATTAGAGTCCGCTGTCTTAGAGATGTCTCTTACATGCGCTTGCAAGGAGTGTCGCCTTGCTTCACGACCTCCCCGCCACAATTGATAATGCATACCTCATCTTGAGGATTGATAGCGCGAACTGCGTTGATGTTCCCAACAGCAGGGCTAGCACATGCCACACCGACGAATGCAAGAAGAGCGAGTTTGACATTGAAGATCATGACTGGATACTGAAAGCAGGGAAGCGGGGTTGACTTCTACCATGTGGAAGCGTTTTAAAGCTCTTTGAAACTACTTTGTAACAAGCTATTCCTTAACCAGAAATTACCTGAACATTCTAAACATGTTTAGCAGCACGTTCTGACCTAACTCAACTCGCATTCATCTTAACCAGCTTCTCTATACATCAACTTACGTTG
>KQ962165.1:284881-298231 GCA_001563735.1 Leucoagaricus sp. SymC.cos | reverse complement strand
CACGGGTTTCATTTCAACCTCTCATTTCAACCTCTCATTTGCTGAAGCTGGAAGACGAGTTTCTGAAATAAACTTTCACCAACGAATCATGACCAGCAATAAGTTCAGTATATTAAAGGATCAAAGCATGAGACATGTCCAGAACTAAATACGTGCGGCAGATGTTTAAAGGACCTGACAGAGAAGACGGCTGAAATCCAATTGGAAGTACAAGAGGAGCGAGTAATTGCCGGCTTAGTGGACTACGAATATAAGGTTTGTCAAACCAGGAGCAACTTGAAGCATTGGAAGCAAAAGGATGACATACCGTTCTTGCAGTTCTGCTTCTCGAGCTTCTTCGCATCGTCAATCTCCTTCTTAGTGCACTTCTTCTTCATGCATTTCCTCGCATCGTCTTGGAATTTCTTGTTTGTGCAAACGCACTTCAAGTCAGTGCTGGACGTAATTGGAAGAGAGTTTGTGAGCTTCAGTCGGAATGGATGAGAAATTTCATCAAGGACGTACATTCCGTTGCAGCCGTTCTTTGACGCGGATTGGGTAGCGCATTCTTGAACGCAAGGCGACAAAGTGGGGGCATTTCCCCCAGGCAACACGGCACCGCCGGCGACGGAGCTGGCAAAGGTGGCAGTAAGAAGGGCGAGAGCAACGAGCTTGGCATTGAAGAGCATGGTTAAACTGATGAGAGCGACTGATTAGAAATGAAAGTGGTGGAAGAGTGAGTTGTTGTCTGAAGGAAAACGAACGCGACCGATTTTTGTACCTTCAAGTTCGAGGGTCGACACCATAAGTACATGACTAGTATGATTGTGGCCATTTGCGTTTAGCGTTGGTTATTTCTGTCACCTCTGAGGTTTTAATTTGGAAGTTCAGAACAAAAGCGCCCCTGAGCAAGGTCTATTCCACAGGATGCTGCGCAGTGCGCGATATAACGTAACTGAAAGCCTGTCCATTCAACAGTCGAGCGCCCTTGTTGTAAAGAGATCCCGAAAGCGCCACGAGAAACGAGGGTAGTAACGGAGGAATCTATTAGATACACGCACGAAGTATCGTGAACAATAACAATAAACACGAGATCAAGAAAACGAGAGACTGGACTGAGATAGACAGTAAACGAGAGACACAAAATATCGACAAGAAGGAAGGACAGAATGTTCAATGCAAACAAGAAGGTATCAAGAAGGAGAATCCACAAGAATGTTGACGGAAGCTGCAAGCCGACTAAGCTGGGCGGCGCTGATCTGCGCTGTGTATTTGACGCGACGCTCTAAAAAATCAAAATGCACCAATTGAGGGTTGCACGTAACTATCCAAAACCTATAAAGGTATTTTGAGCTAAAAAGAAAGATCTAAAAATATCCAAACAGCTTACCTTGTCCATCTCCTCCAACATCTTGAATCCACCCTCAAAAATATCCCGTACTTGAGGATGCAACTGTTCAAGATCAATCGGTCTCCCAAACAACCTCTCCTCGACAACATCCACCTCTTTCTCCTTCCCATCCTCCCCAAGTCTCGCTTCGCTCTCTCGACTCTTCGCCTGCGCAGCGTTATACTCGATAATAGCCATCATATGTGAAATTCCAAAATCGTCTTTGGGTATAACAGGTCCCCTTCTCCTTGAACTTGTACCACTACCGTTCGCGCTTGTACCGCTCCTCGAAGTGGTACTTGCCATGGATCGAGGGCTTTCGAAAACCTGCAGTGCGATTGGGTGTGGTGGAGGGGTGACGTAACCGGCTGTAGTATCCGACATAACACTAGCCATTGAAGGCTGTCGTCGGTCTGCTGCTGGGCGTCCTGTAGGTGTTGAAGTACTTGCTCGGGGTAATATTGGTGATGATCTATCTACTCGTTCTTCTGAACCAGTGGAGGATATCGATCCTGTATGGGTATGATGTAGCTGGCTGGCACCGACTGTAACGCCTGCTGTTGCAGCGATGGTGGAAGCGGCTGATAACGTAGCAGCACCAGGCATTTGTGACGCGAAACCTGCAGAGCCTGGTGTAGCGGATCTTGATGTGTGAACACTGTCCTCGACGGAGTAAACTGAAGGGACCGAATTATCGCTTTCCCTCTTGGTTTCCGGATGACCCAATGCAGCAAGTCCCACTACGATGGCACCACCAACAACGCTGTCACTTTCGCCCTCCTCGTCTTCGTTAGGAACCCTCACAGACTCTTCATCAATATCATCCACGCCCTCAACAGTCAACGACAACGCTACCGAACCAACTTCCTTATCTCTCCCAACCTTCCCATTCCTGATTTTATTGAGGACTCTATCAAGGTTTGCTCCAAGACCTTGTTGGTTCCTACCTCCAGGTCCACCAGCTCTAGCGACGACACTAGCAAGCAAATCATCCCTTCCTTGTCCAGCGCCCATCTTGTCTAGGTTATCTCCCCACTCGGCTTCAACAATTTCACTGATATCATACGTTTCACCATCAGGTTCAACATACGAATATCGCATACGTTCAGTCGAATCATATCGCGAACTACGCAAGAGAGCGTTATCAGGGAGTAAAATATCCGTTCCGCGTAATGAATTTGATTGAGCGGAGAGAATGGCCATTTGGTTGGCACGTGAGGCTGCACGTTGAGCTGCGATGATCTCTTGTGTTGAACGTGCTTGTTGTGATGATCCTTGAGCGTGAGCGTGTTCGCCTGAACCATGCGAGAAATTACTTGAGATACTTTCTCTATGGTATTTGTGTAGCGCGAGTTCATCAAGAGGAGCGGAATGACGATGTCGGGATGTTGAGTTTCGATATGAAGTTGCTCGGCGTAGGTGGAAGATGGGGTCATCGGGTTGGACGTCATCCATGCTGCCCAAGAGTTGCGCAGAATCGATGGAACGGCGTTTAAGGTTCCCGGCCATACGATCTGGAGTACGGAACGTTGGAGGTCGAGGGAAGGCGTCAACGACTTTACTTGATGGTGTCAATTCACGATCTAGGACAAAAGGAATATCAGCGGATATCCACCATCCTGTAAGCAAAACCACATACCATGGCCGTTGATACTGATCCACAACCCATACCGCACCCTTCCAGAACTTCCCCGCTTGGCCAGCTTGTCCTCAACCTCATCTCCACCATCCACAACACCTTCTAAAATACCAAACCTCTCCAGACCCAGCTCGATCACCTCCGCTACAGTGACATTCTTCGGGAACATAAACACCTTTTTCCTCATATGCGGGTTCACCAAAGCATGGACAGATATCTCCACCTCCCTTAATTGGTCTTTAAAGACAATAGCCTCCGTCGTCGGGTGGAACATCATGTCATCAGGTAAATCATCTCGATAAATCACCAGTTGAACTGCGAATCGGATTGATGGAGAGCTGAACCGTTCCTGAGTAACGTTTGGACTCAACCCTCCTGTCGTGACGGTCAAGTACTGACTCCTCGGACTCTGAATGATCGTATCGCCCAAGACGGCAACGGACTGTTCTCCGCCAAACGGTTCAGCGACAAGCGTGTCATCTGCTTCGTGACCAAGATTACTATCTTCTATTCCCTCTTCTCCCTTCCTGTTCAAGTAAAACTTCACCGCTGAGTCGTCCGTGAAATCGTTCATCGGGAGTTTCTTGATCGCAGGGTGCATTGAGAGGTTACTCGAAATGGAACTGATACTACCCATACTGCTCCTCTTGACTTTCGGCATCTCCATAGCCTCGTTCACGAGTGTCTCAAAGACGACAAGAGGATTCTCGTGATCTTGCAGTATGGTGTAAGAACCGCCTTCGACTTGCTTGACAGTGAGATAATAATCGTTTGAATCTTCTCCACCGGGAAGGCGGAATCGTTGAATAGCTTGGCGAACGAGGTCGGAGGCAATAGTAGAGGAATTAAGAAGGGCAGTTTTGAATGTAGCTTCTGTCTGGAGATTCTTTCCAGCGAAAACGCGAATGACGGATAGTTCTTGTTGAACGCCGGGAAGTGAGCCGTCAAGAGAAGATGAAGTGAGGATGAGGGATCCAGGACGAGGACGAGGAGCAGGGGGACCAAGGCCGCTGGCTGAAGCGACATTTGAGCTGTAGCCGCCCAGTACGGTAGAAGCTGACTGAAGGCCATATGAGGGCTGAGTTTCCGGCGGTGAGGACGGTGAGCGGTTAAGATACTGCTGTTGATATGCCGCTTGTTGCTGCTGATCGCGCTGACGAAGCTGAGATGCGTGTTGAGAGACTTGCGGATTTCTCTCTGGTGTCGAAGGACTCAATTTAGGATCAACTCCTCCGCGCATGGCCGACTGTTGTTGTTGTTGTTGTTGTTGTTGCTGCTGCTGCTGCTGCTGCATAGCAAGGTTCGTCGTTGGTGAAATGACACCATCCGAGCCAGACGCAGAAGGGCGACTGGACTTGCTCATACTAGAATCCTCCGATCCTCGAGTATCGCCGCTGTCGAAGGATGTAACGGACGCGTTTTTGTCCTTAGACTTCTCCTTATCCTTCTTCCTCGGGAACAACCCACTCCATAAACCACCCTTCTTCTTCTTCCCACCGCTGCCCTCATCCTCCGACTCCTTAGCGTTATCTTGCTTGCGTTGCTTCTGGAGTTTCTGTTGAGAGGCTACGGGTGAAGGAGCCTTTTCTTTTCCGGCTTTAGAGCGCTTCCTAGCGGCCTCTTCCTCCTCCTCTCGGAATCGTTTCGCCCGTTCATCCTCCTGTTGCGGCGTAAAAACGTCGCCATCACGAGCGACGCTGGGTGTAATCGTTCGTCGAACAGTTTCGGTGGCTTCTGCTGGATCCGCAAGTCGCCGGTTGTTAGGAGAGGCTGATCCTGGACGGAGAGCATCAGAAGGAGTCAGGCGCTCTTTCGAAGGTGAAGATTTAGGCTCCCTTGGCTCTTGTGCCGCCCATTGCTGCTGCTGTTGCTGTTGAGGGGAAGGAGCATTAAGTTGTTGTTCATGTTGCTGCTGTTGAACCAACACCTGTGCTTGCTGTTGTCGCATAGCTTGCTGTTGAGCTTCCCTCCCACCACCTCCAACCCCTGGCTGAAGCGCCTCGGGTATCACTGAACCTCCGACAGCACCCTCCACCATGGCCTTCGCCCTCTCCTGCGCCTGCAATTGTTTTACATGAGATTCGTCAACCGCGACATCATCCCATTGCATATCATCATCCAGATCCATCCCATCAGGCGGTCCAGCACTATAATCTCCCCTGGCCCTCTCCTCTGCAGCAATATCAGGATCTGTTGCCATGAAGTCACCCTCCTCAAATTCATCATCCTCATCATTTTCTTCATCTTCTTCATCCCAAATCGCAGGTGCGTAACGGTGGACAGACATCCTTGATATGAACACGAGTCGTCGCCCTGACTGTGATCTGCCACGTCCACCAGGAACAGGCGAAGGTGTCTGTCCCGCTGTCCGTAGCCGTAGTCTATCTTGCGATGCATTGAGTTCGCCTTGCATTTCCGCCTGCGTTGCTGAGGCCAACTATAACCGACACGTAGCATAACCAAGAAGTAATCGTGTCAGAGTAATATATAATAAACAGCTTTGAATGAAATTCGAGAACTCACATCGACATTCCGGTGTTTATTGAGCCTCGCAAGGCGCTCAAATGGCGTCTCTATATTCTCCGCGGGTATATAACCGACCTCCTGGGTCTTGAGCACACGAACAAGCCACCAATAGCTATTACTGTCATCGATGAGGACCAGCCTATCACCCTTGACAACATTAGCCTGGCCCTCGACAGTAGCTGCAAAACTGTGCAGCGAGTATACGAGGTCAAAGTCAATAGACTCGTTGGGTATCGAGAGCGACGACGAGCGGTCATCGTCTATATAATCTTCGCCGTCTTCGCCGTCAGAGTCGTCATCAAGTACAGAACGTGGTTCGACGTCGTGATCGCTGTCGACAGCGGCAGCGGCAGCGTCCGCGTGTGCTTGTATATTGTCGGAGTCGTCTGCGACGATGTGGTCGCGAAGGTCAAAGGTATCCTGGCGCTGAGGTCTTCGGGGATCCATATGGCGGACAACAAAACATATCAATTTACTGTAATTCAAAGAATTTCAAATACGGGTTCACAGGGACTGTATAAACACGCGCAAATACAGGACATGAACTTTAAAAAAACAGATATTCAAAGACCCTGGTTATATAGAATTTAGCCCACACTTCAGTCCATGATCTATTGTAAGTCGGCCGGGAGAGCATCGTACTACACAAAAGAGTCAGCGCCGACTGTTTTTGGAATATCATGATAGAGAAACTTACAGCAGGGCAGAGTTCCTGCCAAGCTTGGTTGGGTCTCGTACGGGCGCCAACGTTAGCGATATCCTGGAGCATCACCGTCGCAAGACCAGCCTGCATGTGCCAGAAAATGTGGCAGTGGAAGAACCACGGGCCTAGTAGAAGAAACGAGGAACATCAGCATTCAAATTCTCCAATCGGTGTCATTTGAGCTTACCAGGGTTGTTCGTCTCGAAACGGATAATGGTTCCAGCCGCACCAACAGCGGCAACCTTTAATCGGCGTTATCAATACATTTGACCTCGAAACGACGCACGAGAGAGGAAGGAAGAGAAGAGAAGAAATGTCGAAAACTCACATCACGACGAATGGGGTTGGCGGAGAGATCTGCGTCCGAGCTGTTGGATTTGATCAACCAGAAGTTGTTCTGTACATCATCCAGTCTGAGTATTCATCATAATTTCCTCATCGCTGCATGAGACAGACTCACCCCGTGCAAGTGGAAGGCTAATTCGCACGCGGGGAGTTGTTAGTGATCTATCTTACATTGGACGTTCCAAGGACACGTAATACTCACGATGCGCTTCGTCATCAGTACTGATAAGTTATGAGAAATTAGCCGCAAAAAACATCCAGTAAGAGGTGTTCACGTACCTAGGAGGGAAGATAATCTGAATAACTTGGTTAGGAGGAAGAAGGAATGTGTTCTCCGTCTCATTGAAGTCAGCAGAGCTGTTAGCACCGTCGATGATCTTCAAGAGAGTCGGGGTAGTCGGGGGCAAGTAAGAAACACCGTTCACGTTCCATTGCGCCTTTCCAGTAGTCTATAACACATCATCAGACGCACGTCTTCTCCCCGTCAAAAAGCTAAAATGTTTACCACGACCAAATCAAGGGTGATATTCATATCAGCAGGCGGTGCCTGAATCACAGTCAAGTATCAGATGCCCGGTCCGCGCGACACACACGTCCAAGTTCAAAAAACTCACCGGAGCGTCAACGAGTGGCTACAAAGCGGCGGAGTGTCTTTCTCAGTTTCGGGCACTTTAAACTACTAAAAATACTTACCCTCAAATCAGCTTCAACCAAAGCGTTAGGGTTGGCGGGACCTTGGGTCATGGGAGTTTCAGGATCAGCGTCAGGTGCACCAGCATAGCGGAGGATAGCACGAGAAAGCGTTGCGTTCTCTGAAAAAATAGACGAACGAGGCATTTTAAGTTACAGATCTGGATTGAATCAAACTGATAATGAACCACTTACGGTTGGGGTTACGGGTTGGGTCCCCACCGACGAATGGGGCGTTAATCCAATAGTTTCCAACTGGTTGGTTTGTCTCGACCTGTGAATTCATCGATGAGAAACCTCGGTGTTCATGCGGATATGAACAGGGTGATACTTACAACAACCGAGTATCTTTGGCCTGCCAAAATTTCAATCTCGTTGACAGTCAAAGGCTTGACTGGCTGTCCGTCAGCTTCAATGATGGCTAGATTATGAAAAGCATATCAGTCAGCCCCCAATCTCCTAGTAAGAATTAGAGTGCATACTCATGTTGTGGCTGTCAATAGACATTGTGAAGACATTGCGGGCCGAAGTATTGATAATCCTGAAACGGTAGCGTTTTCCTTTGTCCACATCTTGGACGAAGAATGGGACTTCTGGTCCTCCTTGGAAGCGACCCACACCGTTGAATGTGCCAGAGTCAGAAACTGGGACAATCCCAGTCGCGACGTATCCATCGAGAAGAGGGATAGTGGTATTGTGCCACCAATCACCTATTAAGTTTTTGATCAATCCCGTGCCTTTTGATGTGCTTGTGTGAGTCTACATACCAACTTGCCAGATGGTGTTCTGGTTATCGACGTCATACAACTGCTTCTGCGGATCATCGGGATCTGAGGGTAATTTTCTTAGTCAGGGTCCATCTCAGATCAAGAGAAGGGAATGAAGCACGAACCATAGACGATAAGGGGGCCACGCAATCCCTATCCGGAACGAAGATGCCTCAATCATTGCTTGCTATGACTTAAAACGGATACATACGTCGACGTATTGAACACTCAGTTGACTAAAATAAGGATATATCAGCGACTGACTTCATTTCAATGGTCAAACCCAACATACCTGTGGTACCAGTAAGTCCCAGTTTGGTTGCCTAAGGGAACGGTATAGGTGAATGATGCGGTAGGAGCGACAGGGCAAGTAGTAACGAATGGGGTGCCCTCCAAGAATGCATCCTGAGTGTTGAAGAAAATACCATCAAAGTTCTGGGCGACGAGATATATTAGTCCCTTTTTTGTCATTACTATAGATAGAGACTCTCTTACCAAACTGGTACTGCGCCTCATAGTAGGATCAGTCTAGCGAAGCAGAATGAGCATATGGAAGCTACTCGTCATTGAATATGAGCATTACCAGATTGTTATTGATGGTGACTTCCAATGTGTCGCCCTTGTTGGCAGTGATAAGAGGGCCGGGATACCTGTTTTTTTTTCCTCGTTAATTCTGTCCCACAGTATATTAATCATTAGCAAGACATACTGTCCATTCGCAACAACGGTGCCTAAGAAATAAGGTCAGAAATAAAAATAACATCCACGACGACGACGAGTACATACTACGCATGAAACCATCGGGAGCCAAGTTAGCGTTGACAATGTCGAGGCTAACCTGCTTGGTAGCACGCTTCACAGCAACCGAGTAGGCGCTGTGGCATTGTAAGATAGCGAGGAACAGCGAAGTGACTATAAGCTTCATGATCAAACCGTTGGTAAGACCTGAACTCTCCAGCACAAAATCCTTCAGGTTTAAATACCTTGTCCATCCTCCATTCTCATCCCTTCAAAACGAGGCACATGTGCGATTCCTCTGACTTTGTCGAATGTACCGAGAGGCGGTCATCATGCGGTGAGTGAGAAAAGGTACGAGTGACTGTGAAGAACGGGGGACGAAAGTATGGGTCGTCAATAAACTGGCAGCTGGGATTGGACTGGCGGTCGAGCATAAACGTGGGCAGACAGGACGCTGGTATTGACGCCGAGTATTCGTGAGAGGAGAGATAGTTTACCGTTACTCGGGCAACAGCAAGAAGGAAATGTAGCCCGCATTAGAGTGCATTTTTGGAGATCGTTTTCCGTATTACTCCACCTGAAGTTTGATATTATTCCGACGTATACCAGAAAGCCAATTCGTTGACTCATTGTGAGTCCATGAACTCTGCTCGTTGAGCGAAAAGATTTCAAAAGTGCTCGAAGCCGTTGGCCATATACCATTGTCATTTGTACTCCACAAAGTGGCGACCAGGCCTATATCCATCGTAGACGAGGAGTTCAGCTGAAACCACTTCGCTCCAAGGTAACGGAAATAGCTCACCTATTCGTAGAACAGCTGGGCAGAAGAATATGGGAGGCGCCGAAAAAAGAATTCTCCGCATATATATCAAGGTGGATTTCGCGCTTGGAGTGGGAGGGTCCCGCCCCACAAAAACCATTGCAACGTTCACCAGAAGCCTTCTCTGTGTGTGAGTGGGAGACAAAGAGCTTCAGACGTAAAACAGAGGCACCAGTAACGAGTTATAGATTAAAAGCTTTAGCACGGCAGAGGGTCTCTGGCTACTGAACAAGGAACACTTCAAATTCTCGTGGGAAATGGCCAAGGGATGACGCAAAGTGGGTCTGCCGAAGGTTGCCGAGGGAGCTGACTAAGACTTTCTCACCTTGATCCCGCACTGATCCCCCTGACATGGTTCCTCCACAGCCCATCATGGCAACATTTCAGGAACTTGTAGGCTAGAAGTTCGAGGTGTACGAAAGAACGCAATATGGATCATGAATCAGCCTGTAGCAATGTGCTGCCTGTTGCTCATGACTGGATTCTATTCTGGGTATCAATAGTTTTTTCCGTGATTGGGATCTTGAATTGTGAATTTGTTAGAACTTCACTTTGAAAGCTGAAGAGCGCCTGAGCAAAGGCTCGAGTACCTTGACGTTCCAGAGCCATGCATTCCAACAAATCGAGAGTTGTCAACGTAACGAGCGACTCATGCTC
Source organism: Leucoagaricus sp. SymC.cos (assembly GCA_001563735.1). Classification (NCBI taxonomy): domain Eukaryota; kingdom Fungi; phylum Basidiomycota; class Agaricomycetes; order Agaricales; family Agaricaceae; genus Leucoagaricus; species Leucoagaricus sp. SymC.cos. Next base: position 287,977 of record KQ962165.1, on the reverse strand, counting down.
GTCTCCATAACTATCATACCCAAATTTGTAAACAAGCGCGACGGAACAGAGAGGAAGAAGTCCTTCTGCGGCACCATCGATGGAACAACTTCTAACCATGCACTCAATCAAACCAACGCCAAGAACCCCCACAGTGCGCGTTGGACAGCTTGAAGAGAAATCATTACGGCTACCTGGCATTCGAAAGCCAAAGCCTGACCCTGACACCGCTAATGCGTCGACAGTGTGGGGAAATGAGCAGATGCCGCTCTTATCAATTTTTAGCGGACCATACATTAGCCGGATGGCATCAATCTCTTCCTTCGTCCACCACGACACAGAATGTTCTACTTAGCAGCGGTTAGAATAACCGGCGTTCTGTTCTAGAGTCGAAGGTTGTCTCCGACTAACGAGCGCTGGAACATCAGAGTGGTCTGATTTCTGGACACCCGCTGAGCCTCAAATAGCCCTCGAACTGACCCTTGAGGCTTCCAACATCCTCCTTTCAACTGTCAACGTACCCCTTTACCCATCCTACTACCTTACCATATCCAACATGTTCAAGCGGTTGATTGTAGGTGCTTTCGCCTCATCCGGATGGTTTTGTTACATAACCCTGGTCTCTTATAGTCGAAGAGTCACAGGAAGAACGAGGCGATTGATACGACCTCATTTGGCCCTCACCTTGTATACTCAGTTCAATTCGATGCCAAAGATAGCGACAAAGTGCGTAGCTCTTAAGTTCACTCCCGACTTCACACTGAAGTTCCAACTTCTAGTGCTCACTCGCCTCAACGTTGAGCAAAACGCCCAGCGAGTTTACCACGTCAACGAAAGCATCGCTTACACCGACCCCTGTGGTGGTGCGGATATTAATAATTCTCGGTGTCACCGGTTGTCAATTCTGATTTTCGATTGTCAGGCCGAGATGTTGGAGGACGACAATATGGCATGGGGTCCTCCAAGGAGAACTCACCGCAGATGAAAGCATCGGGTTGGGCCGATAAACTCGTGCTACTTCCGTCATGCGTTCCACCAATACATTTTCTTTCGCCATTTGACGGACAATCATTTTGCAACCCATGTACACCAAAATAGTTTTTGACCCTTTCCTTCAGGGGAGCTTATTCCAAAGAAGCGTCAGGAGGAAACTGTTATCTGTGATCAGAGTAGTTTTTTACCTTGTACCAATAGAATTATACCCTTCATGCATCGAACTCAGGCTCACGTTCTGAAGCTCATCTGGCTCGTCTGTCTTTGCAACCATGGCGATACAGGGTTAGACACACTCTATCTGTACTGAATAGGCGGGCCAGATGAAATTATCGCCGATCCTGGCAGCTACAGTATTGTGGAAAAACAATGGAAGGTCTGGTGTGTGAGCGCGAACGTGCCGGGTCTTCATGAGTAGGGTGGTACACATTCGTGAGCGCATTTCTCACCAATGGGCAAAATCATCATATTGTGGCGAAACTAAAAATACAGCCATCTAATTCAGGTTGCACGTTTCCCACAACTTCGGCCAGGAACTTTGTGCTGTGATGTTGCGTGCTTAGAAGTTCGAACTTTCAATCCCAATGCCCGTCAGCATATCTTTCGGCCCAGAAAAGATACACTCTCTCGAAAGATTGAAAGTCTACCATGGAAGACCAATTCGGGCGTATTAAAAGTGGGAGCACCTGGTGATGCTGTACCATCACTACCTTCGCGGATGCAACCGGTCTTTGGGTATTCATGAACTGGAGTTCCCACAAGGAACGCGTTTGTGACAATGAAGGTGAGACGGGGGCGTGTGAGGTCGAGGTATTTGAATGCACCAGATCATATGTTAATAACTAGGGCAAACATGTCAGACAAAGTCGTTATCTGACGACGAGCGGATGATCGTATTGCGATCCGTGGGTCCACATGGTTCCAGTAAAGCCATTTTGGTACATATTGTCAGACACTTTGTTTTTATCCTCGGAAGCACACACGGTGCCTGTTATCTTTGACGAAACAAGCGGCAACTCACCTGCATTGCGGCATCCTGACCAAGCTAATGGCCATAGGTTCACAGTTCGACTCACCGAGGGCGACAAGCCATCAGCAGCTCACAAGTAAAGATAGATGGGTCCAGCGGAAGATTCTACGTAACTCGCCTGTAGTTATCCGTTCGATATGACGGCCTCCGACGAGAACGAGATCAACCGGCCTGAAGAAGGAATTTGATCAAAAGGTGAACCATGCATTCTTCATACAATGACGACATCAATAAATCACGACAGGCACAGATTAGACTATGAAGAGTCGAGCATTTCATTATCGCGATTGCTGAAGTCTTGGCTCAGAAGTAATGGATCCAGAGACAAGGGATTGGGTGCAAGGAGAACCGAGTCAAAGGTTCTTGTTTCCCATGCAGTGCGCAGAACCTATAATTATGGGATAAAGAGTACATTTGGACCGGAAGTGGAAGAAAAGGCTCACATTCATCGTCTCCCATCTGCACGAGGATCGGTGGCCCTAAGGTTTTTCAACAGAGGCTGCTTTGCTCCATTCCCTCAATTTAGGACCATATCGATAGAAGATAAAGGGAGCTGGACAGCCTATCACTAGGCAGATAAGAGCGAGAATCGAGTTGCCCCACCCTGTAGGGGAAAAATGAGATAACGCATAGAACAGACGTCGCGATATCAGCAACCCACCGTCTCCAAGCTGCGCGTACATCTTATCCGCAAACAGTGGGAACCCAAAGCCAGCAAGAGCACGGAAGGAGGATACGCCAGCAATTGCGCTGGCGGCATAAAGTGCATAATTATCGACCTGTGACGTGGATTGGTAAGTACGATGGCTGAACGTGGCCATCTGACGTTGATACGCACGAGGTATGTCTGGACGCATGTCCAGTTTCCGCCTAATAGTATAGTCCTTAGTAATGAGAATAAACATAGCAAAAAATACTCACCAATTCCGATCGAATAGATGAAGACGCCAAGGTCTAGACAGACGATCATGCATTAAGAGATGATTGCCCCGATATATCATTACCATCTCACCAGGAAGAAGCCAGAAGAGCCGAGCGTTGGCGGTCCATCCGTAAATGAGTAAACCGATCGGAAGAGTCGTCGCAGAAACCAT
>KQ962165.1:272174-284805 GCA_001563735.1 Leucoagaricus sp. SymC.cos | reverse complement strand
GGAAGAGTCGTCGCAGAAACCATTAAGAGAGGAAGTCTAAAGAAATTCTAGTCTTGTATCAGAGTTTAGGTTTTAAGTGCAAAAAGCGTACCGCATTTCTGGTGTACCCACGCCGCCATTTCGTGCTTTCAACTTTCTATATATGATGTTGAGCGCACGAGCTCCAACCTGACCGCCAACTGGATAAATAGGGTCAGTGCCAAAGTGTGATAGCGTCACTTGAATGACCTCATTCACCTGTTGATCCAAGAGCCACAGCTAGATAGTGGACTCCTGCTATTCCAATAGATTGGCCGTACTGGTCTGTGTAAACTTTGACAAAAGCTGAAGGATTGGGTTGAGTTGGAGAAGCACTCCTTGAAAGAACGTCACTGACTGGTCATGGTCAAGTAAAGCAAGCCATAGAGAACGGCCATGTACAAGGCAAATACTTGAACAATTGGTTCCGTCAGGAGAAATACCAGAGGCTTGGTCATTCCGCGAGCCATTACTGCAGTCCAATGTCTGTCGGGTCGCTCGTAGGGAGACCTATAATGTTCATTGCCTGTGTCTTTACGGAGCTTCTCTGCCTTCCGCTTTAAAAGTTCAGGAGCATAGGTTTCACGGATGAATATCTAGACAGCATCGTAAGCAAAATATGAGACACGGGGATTTCGTAGAACATACAAAACCAGCGACTTGGAGCAGAGCGTCCGCGATGCTAACACTCCAAAACACCCACGGCCATGGGACACGCTCCGCAATCCATCCACCCACCAAAGGTCCTGTAGAAGGTCCGACCAATGGTGCGAGCGAATAGACACCCATTGCCATTCCACGCTCCTCTGGTGACCAAAGGTCACCAACAACACCCCCACCAAGACTTTGCGGAGCAGCGCCTCCAAATCCGGCCAAGAATCGGAATACAAGCATCTGAGTCGGCGTCTTTGCAACAGCACAAAGCGTGTTGAAGACTGGCACACAGCTTGGAGTTCTATTCACATTTGCCACACCAATAAAAATCAATACTTACGAAGGAACCAAATGTTGGATATTTGAAGGATGATTAAGCGTCCAAAAAGCTCTGAAAGCGGGCCCCAAATCAGAGGCTTGCTTGATGAGTAAGAAGATGTTCAATTGTCGAAAAGGGCATACCCCGAGTGAATAAGCCAAGACAAATATCGACAGTGTCATGTTTTCTAGAACAGAGCCAGGAGGGATGTTTAGGTCACGAGAAATTTGGGGTAGGGCCGGAGAAGATATGGAAGACCCGACGGGACTGTAGAGATCACTCAACTGAAAGCTTGCTCTGGTTGAGAAGCACGTACCTTATAAAAGTAAAAAGACTGACGACCAAAGTGACTGTCCAGCGTCGGCGATTCGACCAGTTGCGAGGATTGTCGGGATCATGGGAACCCTTCCACGTTACAGTAATTGAGCCATCTGTTGTCAATTCTGTACGATTAGAGCTTGTTTTTTCAGATGGTGGGCCTTTTTCTAGGTCTCCGGAGTCATTGTGAGGAACCGTTGACCCGTCTCGAACTGTTGAAAGGAGTTTAATATCGTAGTGATCAGCCACAGTATGCCACACCTGTTATGTCATCTGAAGATATAGGGTAGGAGTTTCTTGAGGGCGTCCGTGAGCCTTCCATGTTGTTGAAGGAGAGACAAGCTACTGGCTCTAGATAAACTGAAGAGTTGGTAATATAGGCTAAATCAAGTCGGTTAGACTCGGCCGGATTCCATGAATGACTGAGAGCTCGTCTAAAAGTTAGAACCAGTTTGCATATCAAATTTCACATTGCAGGATCTGTCCGCATTTCTAGAAGCACGGTTCATGGTGCAAAAGAGTTGTTTCTTCCGCAAGAGCAGCTGCGCATCACACGGGGCGTCCCCAACTGCACGGCTGGAGAGAAGGCGTGGCGACCAGAAAGTCTTATTTAGATAGCCTTGAGAGAGATATAGCAGAGATCAAGCGCGCCCGGACTTCCGTTTGAGACCTAAAAGGTCCTATTGGGGTTCATAGACGTACAATTAGAGGCGGCGGATATGTCACGACACCCAAGAACACCGTGTCATCGAGCCAAAACCAATTAGACACATCGGCCAAGCCATTCCCGTAAAACGGCTCGGAGGTTTAAAGAATGAGTGTTTTCCCAGCATACGGCCATCGATCTTGACTTGAAGATGGCATTGGGACATGGTTCGAGATCAAAACTAAATCGATTTCCTTGGTGATGCATTTTATTGTGGGAATATCGATACCTAAAAAAGGCAGGTACCAACTTGCGGGTTTGTTTAAGATTGCAGAACACTCTGAAGCCCTCCGGCGACCTCCTTAGTTCTTGCAAAATCCATGACCTCCCCTGCAGCGCATTATGTTGGAACTATCCTCAAGTCATACCGTTTCAAATCCCACGGGAATCATCTAATCTGATCGTCAAAGTTCATGTTTGGCGGCCAGCCTTTCACACGGGCAACGAACCGAAATCCAACCGCATTGGGCATACCCCTGTAATTCTCGCTCTGAGTGAATGAAATTGAAGAAAACTTGCAAATTATTGGCAGCTATGATTATCTACATGGCGCCCTGGCTGAAACCTTCCCTCCATTAGGACATCCTTGCTCGTGCAGTCCTTCCTTACGAAATTGGATTTCCTATCTGATCAGCTTCTGCAGATCTGATTCATACACGATTCCCTTGATCTGGTTCTGAATTTATGCATCCAATCCGTGAGTAACTTGTCCGTAATGAAGTAAAGATGACGTAACTCTTTTGCCTCACGTCGTTGGCCGAACTTGGTGCTCGTGCAGGACAGGAGTTGGGAACGGAAACACATTCCTGGAGCATCTCATCTCAAATCATTGGCGATGTCTAAGTAGCAAGAAGCTTCCTTTTCCCTAATCCTCCAAAGAAGGCTCTTGGCATTTCAAGCTTGGAGGTTAGTTCAGTTTTTCCAGAGATCCTATCTGCCGCGTGCATTCATGCGTATCTCTCAGATCCATTGCTTTTGAGCTCATAGTCGTCACACGGTGCCGCATGAAGTTTAAGCATTCACGGACTTGAAAGCAAATGCGCCATGACTCCGCGTCTGCGAACGCTTTTTCTTATCTGTTACTTAACAAGGTTCTGAACTGCGGCATATCATCAAAAGATTGCCATAGACGTCCATACTGTCAAAGGTCATGGCTATACCGGAATAGGTTACCACACACACTCTGTCACATATATAAGCATGAAAGGCCTACCCCTTTCTCCACACAGCTCCCAAGCTATAGCCATTTGACGGTCTTCTTCCTGTTTGTAAAGTGGCATCCTCCACAATATGCCTATGTTGTGAGCAACATCTTCAACCTCTGAAGTCTTATTGGACGGGTATATCTGATGAATTTCATAGAAAGGATCCCTCCGTGAAATATCTGCCTTATCCCGACATTCCCTTTTCACCAGGATATGTTCGTAAATGGCCCACTCGAAGGACTACGACTGCTCCCAGATGGCTCTCTACGGACTTACGGGACGGAAACCAGGCCCTCGTCAACCCCATGAGTAACCCGACCAAACTAGAGCTCTTCAGGTCGGTTATATTTAGAAAGCAGTAAGCTTATTGGTCGATGAACGTTCTTTTCCAGGGCCCTTGTAAAGATTGGATTCAAAGAGATTGAAGTGGCCTATCCGTCTGCATCTGAACAAGAGTACCAATTCTGTCGTTCGATCATTGAAAATGGTGAAGTTCCAGACGATGTCGCATTACAGGTAACACAAGTTTGCTTTCAGTAAGCTAGACGATTAACACGCTCCTTGCAGATCATCACTCCTGCTCGACCAGACTTGATTGAGCGATCTATCAAGTCCTTGGCTGGTTGCAAGAAAGCAATTATTCACCTTTACAACGCAGTTTCGCCGGTGTTCCGAGAAGTCGTATTCCGTAACACGAAGGAACAAACCATTGACCTCACGTTGAATGCTGTCCGCCTCGTGAAGAAGTTAGCTGAGGAAGAATTCGCTCGATCAGGTTTGCCCAGTTTTGTTGACAAAGGGCTTTCTACTTACTGATTTATTACCAGGCACGCATTACACGCTGCTTTACTGCCTTGAAACATTCTCCCAGACGGAAATAGACTTCGCTGCTGAACTTGGAAACAGAGTTTACGATGAATGGGGGAAGGCTACACCTGAAGACCCGATTATGTTTAACCTTGCTGCCACAGTAGAATGTGGACCTAGCAATCATTATGCGGATATGGTGGGTTATAGACGCTATATTAGAGGCGATCCAACCAGATGATTTTGACTCACTATGCTCCAGGTTGAATATTTCGACAACAACATTAAGAATAGGGACAGCGTCGTCCTCAGCATTCACCCCCATAATGACAGAGGTAGGTACCTTTATGACTGAAGGTCGAACCGCCAATTTAACCTTATTTACATCCAATCTAAATCTCAGGAACCGCTGTTGCTGCAGCAGAACTCGCTCTGTTAGCGGGCGGAGATCGCATCGAAGGATGTCTCCTCGGAAACGGCGAGCGAACTGGGAACGTCGATCTAATCAGTCTAGCACTGAATATGTATTCACAAGGCATATCTCCGAATCTCGACTTCTCTAATCTCCCCGAAATTGTCGAACTCGTCTGCAAATGCAATGAAATGGCAGTTCCGACTCGATACCCTTATGCGGGACAACTTGTATTTTCTGCTTTCGCGGGAACCCATCAGGATGCCATCAAGAAGGGTCTCGACGCCCAAGCGAAGCGTTGGGAAGACGTCGATCGCTCGGGTCAGGGCAAGAAGTACTGGGCCATGCCCTACATTCCTCTCGATCCCAAGGATTTGGGTTACGGCTACGAGAACCTTATTAGGGTGAGCAGCCAAAGTGGGAAGGCCGGGACTGCTTATGTGATTAAGCAAACCATGCTCTTGGATCTTCCACGCCGCATGCAAGTCTCCTTCTACAAGGTTGTCCAGGACGAAAGCGAAAGAAGCGGAAAGGAGATGACGCCTGCCATGATTACAACAGCATTCAGGACCGCTTACTCCGTTTGCTCAAAGCCGATGAATAGGATCTTTTTGAAATCATACCGTCTTCTTCCTCTTTCCCCCTCTACTCTCGAACCTTCATCGCCGATGTCCGACTTCTCCGACGACCCCTTCACTCTCACTCCGCCTGACGAAGATCAGAGCCTTATCCGTTTCGAAGCTGATCTCATCATCGACGGCGCTGAACGCACGATCAGTGGTGATGGCCGCGGCATTGTCCTCGCCGCCCTCGACGCCTTGAAGTCCGACCTCGATCTCTCTTTCCAGATCGGCGAGTCCGCAGCTCACACCATTAATGCTGACAATCTTTCCCATTCCAAGTGCGCCACCTTCCTCGAGCTGTCCATGACTGGCACCACTCCTTCAAAATCTGGAGTGGGAAGCACATGGGGAATTGGAATTTCATCGGATGTCGCCACTTCCAAGTGTCGCGCCGTTATCAGTGCCGCGAATTGCCTAGTGGGAGACAGGTCATTCCCGCGTTCCAAAATGGTCTTCACTCCTCGTTCCTCGGGTCATATTGTACAGGGTGACAGCTGGCTTCAGGAAGTCAAGTTGAGAGCTGGACGCCTCCTCTCATATGGTTCAGACTCTCGACAGAGTTTGAAGCTGCAAACCACTGCTTGAGGCGGTACCACTCCTGGCTTGACCTGGCTCGGTTCGCTTGCTGCCTTCTCTCTTCCTCTGCATACACGAAGCTCAGTGGCCCGTGACGCATATTAAATAGACTATTAAGTAGAAAATTTCCACTTTTTCTTTATTTTAATGCGCTTCACCGCGTGTAAATGTGTTATCTCTTGTCCTATCGATACTAAGACGAATGAAATCGAAAATTACTTACTCATCGAGTGCTGCGGAATCTAAATGTGTCCTTGACCTCACGAGCGAAATGCCCTTTTGCACTGGCATGAGAAACACCTATTGGCCGCAAGTCGAGATGGGAACTGATGGATCCTATTGCAAATCTAAAAGGCGCCGCTGGATTGCTCCCAGACATAAGGTCCCAAGTTGTATCAGCCGGTTAACCGTACAGCGGCAAGCCGCCTATGGTGGTACCCAAACACCCACAAGTATATAAATATCACAACGCCCTCGCCTGGCCACGCGATCGACGGAGGACGGAGAGCTCTTAACGCCGTCTTTTTTTAAAGCCATTGAAGAGGCGAGCATGTCTTGGCTTGCTGATCATGGATTGGATGGGCGATTGATGCGTCGGCATTATCGGCAATTACGAAAATCCTCGACTTTCGTAAGTCCCGTGGACCATTCATCTCGATATTTCGTAATGGAGATAAAAACGGCCATGAATGCATGACCCATTTGTGAGTGGAATTTGCAGAAATGCGCCTCAAACATTTATAATGCTTTTTGAGTGGACACCAGCGACGTGGCTGTGCTCTGCGTGTGAAAGACCCAGTGTCACGACTTGTCACCCGCGCTCACGGTCGGTGAATCTGAGCTGTGTCTACCTTATGCCTTTCGCATCTATGTCAGGGCACGAGAGTTATCGTGAAATGACATAATCACCCATACTCAAGTTGACAGAGAGAGCATCCACGCCAACTTCGGAACCACCACCGAGTAACGAAAGTTTCTTCCCAAAGCATGATACACACAAAATTATAATCACAAGTAATGTCCAATGATTCGAGACGGTCTATTACGGTAACAATAACTTTACGCCCGCTCAACACTCACTCTGCCCCCTCGCCTGCCAGAAAGACTCCTTCGCTTGCCACCGACCTCATCGGACGCCGTCATCAGCTTCCGCCGATCTTTCCATGCCGCCCAAAGACTCAACAAAATACACACGAAGGTCATGGTAATTGTGAGACGCAGCGCGGCCACGTAGCACTCCTTTCCTTCCAGGCATTGTGGCATCTCACCAGGCGACGGCAGCAACTCCGCGGTCTTTCTCATGAACGTATTTGAGGCGGTCGAGCGTGTCGAGGGGTAGAACCGAGATTTTAAGGCACGCACAACGCCGCTCTCGACATTCTGTGGTTGAGACTTGGCCTCGTGTGCGTCAAGGTTACGCCCGAAGAACACCATGAATATGTTCCCAGCGACCATGGGTGACATCGATAAATATCCCCAGTTTTCTGAGAAATGGGCTGAAGGATAAACCCGAATGGAAGATGTTAAATTAGCATAGGTCTCCGCAGCCAATGACATGAGAAACAAAAATAAGCCCCAAATAATAAACACCTTTCGGCGTGTGTTCGAGGACACATCGAGAAACGGTCAGAAATCGCGTCAAGCCATTGAAAGGGGAAGAGCGAGGAAAGATAATCGTAAAAATCAGATGAGACTCACGCAAACCGAACCAATCGATGCAGACCAGGGGAAATAGTGAAAAGGTACCGCCATACGACAGACCAAGCAACGAGCTAGCCAACCAAAGGGTGCTGATTTCTTCAATATGTGCTGCGGTAACTTGAGAAAGGAAAATGCCAATGGAGACTAGGACGAGGCAGTAGGAGCGTGGGAGCTTGAAAGTGTTCTTGGCCGTATCAGATATCACACCTGAATCCGCACAACAACCAAGAATGTTGGCGTCGCAAAAAAAGACGGAAGCAGGCGGAGGAGGGAACGCAAGGGGGAACGCAAGGGGGAACGCACGGGGGAACGCACGGGGGAAAGCAAGACAAATTTAGAATGAACACAATAGACCGAAAGAAAATAAGCTTCTTACCAATTACAATCCTGCCACAGAAATTCATAACACTGATAGCTGACACTTGCGTCGCCTGCCATCTGGCTGCCTCTACTTCGTCATATCGAGAACCACCTTTTGCATAGAGGGTTTGTGACATCGCGCCGACGTTATTGATATCTGAATTCGGAGAAGCATGAAATGGGAAGAGAAGGGTTCGGCATTGAGTATCAGCGGGCCGATCATCCTGATTAGAAAGTAGGACTCACACATTAAACCCGTTCCGGCGACTGAAATACATTCAAGAATCGTTGGGAAGCTCATCGGTACGGGAGTAAGCGGGCAGAGAGAAGAACTCACGTATGGAGAGCATGATGAAAAGGAGCCAGAAATCACCACTCTTCCATAGTTCCGCTCCAAAAATGTTTGGCAAATTATCGTCTGTGTGCCCACGAGGGGAACGAGTGAACGTAGATGCCAAGGTGGAATTGCTAAAAGCTCTGGGGCGTGGGTCTCCGTGGAGGTAATCGTCGGGAAGGTCTTCTGGTTCGTCCAACTCCACATCCAACCCTTCGCGATCCAATAATCTCATACGAGAAGGATCAACCAGAGCAGAAGTGCTGGTGACTGCCTCACCCAGTCCTCCAATTCCACGTTCAGCACTAGTAGGCGCTTCTGATGGTGACAAGGGAATCAACCGTATCAGGAAACACCCCATAACCATCGGCAGTGCAGTGCCAAAAGCTAGCAGCCGTAAAAAAGCCGAGGTGTTCCCAGCGTAGAAGATATGGGCAGTTGTTGAAAAAACAAACGCGGATAGACCAAACCCTCCAATGACCAATCCGGTTGCAGTAGCTCGCTATATCAAGATTCATCGATAGCCACATCTAATAGAATCGAAGGTAGACACGCACTGCCTTGTCTGGGAATGATCTCGCTGTCGAGTTCACCGAGCTCACCAATCCACCATTCCCTCCCGCTCCAGTCATGTAACTGCAAAACACCAGCAAGCAGAACGAAAAAATCGTCATCGTTGCGGCACCCTCAGGAAGCCCAGCATCAAAGAAGGACTTGATGCCAGAATATCCTGCGAGGAGTAAAATGAAGGCTCCAACGAGTGGGATACGAGGACCTCTTGTGTCCACTATCCGTCCCCATATTGGTCCAAAACTATACACGCCAACTGTAACGATGAATTAGGAGCTAAATTCGAAAATTGTATTCAAGAGGAGCCACGGACCATTTCCAGCAAGACCAACGATATTGAGTTGTGTGTGTGTAATGCGCAGTCGAGAACCTAGCTGAGGTGCCCAGGCTATGTTTCAAGATGTCATATTAGAGTTGCTTCTTCGTGACAAGAGTTCGCTCAGGCGGCAAGGCATGCCTCTCCTGGGCGTCATGGTAGGGAGCCAAGTCCTCACCAGAATAAACCTTAAAGTTCACGTTTAGCATATAAATAATCCTCATCACGTTGCAACATGTCGACAACATACATAATTTGTCCCAGAGCTGAGAGACACGAGGAGTGAAGCAACGAGCGTAGTGATTCTAGGAGCGCTGATTATCCCAGGTGGAGTGTCAGCCATTGTGAGGGTGTCCTGTTATCACCCGTGGTTGACCTGGGATAGAGTGTAACGAGAGAGAGCAAAAGGAGGGTATAACACGTCGTCAATGTCTTGTCATATCGACCAGACCCGTAGGATGCGGTAAGTATTCCCACGATCTGGTTGGCTTTCGTGGTTTTCGGCCGTTAGGGCCTCCACAGCCCCTGGAGCAGGAGATTCGAACGGATATAGTAGAACTGGTTTTGGCGTTCTTGGAGTTAGAAGCTAAACAAATAGAATTGACAGAAAATATGTTATATCGAGATTAACGAAGTCAATAACGTGGGTGACATTATGGTGTTACCGCCGGTTCGCGAAACACCTTCATCTGGTATACAGAGGGGATTGATTTGATGCTACATATGTATTAGAGTCCGTTATGATAGCAAGTCCCATGTAAGGTCCGTGAAAACAGAACGTCACTGAATGTAAAGTACATGAAACTACCCATCCCAAACAAATACCAAAAAATAAACACCCCACAAATATCCTCATCCACACTGTTCACAATAACATCTGACTCATGTAGAATTCTCTAGCTGACTTCAATAACCTTTCCTCCACACCTACCCAGATCCTCTCTACCTCCCTCTTCCTCCGCTCCATCTCACTCCTATCCACTGTTTTCACTGTAAGATCGAAGCTAGCAGATATAGGCCTATGGTCAGAAACATTCGCCTCGTATCGCCGGTACTCCCTCAGTCTCACTCTCGAGACTTCCCTAGACTTCCATAATATCCGATCGCACCACGCGGGTGCTCGATGCTTCTCTGACGTATCGTACTCGTTAGATCTCCGATCATACTTGTACGTTGGGGCGAAAGTCAGCGGTCCTTCGGAAAAACCTCGTAGACGACACCCGCGATTGTATTTGACTTCTCGGAGAAGCTGATCATGTTGATAGAGTGAAGTAAGGTCGTTCGCACGAACAGCAGCGATGATGGCGTCACGTCGATGGTCTATACGATAATTTAAATCACCGTGGAACTAAGTAAAGGTGTTAGCCTCTATTCAAGTACAAAAAAAAAGGGGGTAAACGCACAAAAACAAGCTCATGATCGAGCACCATCGACCCATCCCCTCCTCCGACGTACGCTATTGAGTGATCACCGGCAGGGAAGACGGCCTTCTCCTCCAAAATCCCAGCAGCGTCAGCATTCCTCCTCCTAACTGCATTTTGTCCTGCCGCTAGGTGACAATTGATGATACAGAGGGACGAATCACCGATCACGAACCGTGCCACAATTGCACCCTAAAGTGCGATATATACATTAGCTCGACAAGTCCGACAGCGACCTTTCAGGAAAGACAGACCTTGTTCCCGTATCGTCCTCCCATGCCCCGCTTGACAGTAGTCACAGCGACATCATTCAACCTCGCTCTCTCAGCCCCTTTCACAAAAATACAAGTGAACAGTCCAACGAGGTTCTCCGTATGCACACAAACATACGGACAGCTCGGTGGCATAGCAGTTCTAACAGCGGCTGTCAACCGATCATACCACCTTTTATAAGCTCTCGTGACTTTATCGCTCAAACCGTTATCTTCTGCTTTCTTCTTCCCGCCCAATAGCACATTCTTCGCTGTCATTTTTCGGCTTTCGAGATCGATGACTTCTTGGAATCCGAAAGCAATGATGTCAGGTGAATCCACGTTTGTGAGCGCTTCGTTGAGGAATTCGAAGTTGACAGGATCTGATACCAGTGAGTCGGGCCGGGCGGAGTCGCAGTTCCAGGAGACGAGAAGCATGGAGAGGCCATGGAATGAACTGTATTCTTGTTCACTTTCGCGTAGTTCATTATCTTGTGAGAGGTTATCGGTCAGAAAACATGATCTCGGTCGTTAGCAAATGGGAGCTTACCAATCCACACGACGCCAAGCAGCCCGTCCCACAGCCTCAAGCATTCATCTCTTCCAACACTAATAACGCATAACTTTCCATTCCTCTCAATCGCATTGCAATTCACCGCCAGCCTCAACACCGGTAATCCAGGATGTGCGTTCCAACTATTGGTCACTAGCCAAGGTTTCTGCGACACATCAAAAACCGAAATCATTCCATTACGGGCACCGGCCCATAATCTATCATTCACACCCTCCACACAAAGCACGTCCGACATCGCAATTCTCATAACCTCAACACACTTCGGGTACCCATCACCAGTCCTCAACGACCATATCGTAACATATCCTTCTTCATGCCCGACGTAGACGAAGTCCTGTTGAGATGGTATAATAGTCGCTGAAGTGACTGATCCAACGTGCTCAGTTGGTAAAAGTGATCTTCCAGTTGCTGCTACTGGATTGAAGATATCGTAAACACGAATGATTGGAAATTTTTGGTGACCATGAGAGTGATGATCCATTCTAGTTGCGGTCCAGAGTTTTCCATCTAGGAGTTTCACGAATTCTTGTTTTTCCGTGGTTCGTACGACGCGTGGTTGGGTATAAGCTAGAGAAATGTCTTCTCCGTTCTCCCCAGGAGAGAATATTAAGGTTTTGCCGCCTTCGTCCATCGTGACCATTGACCGTCCATAGCGGAACATATGGGTGACAGGATGTGGGTGCGCGATGAGTTTTGCGTTAGCCACATATCCAGTTCGAATGTCAACTTCGAACAGATGACCCTCCTTCGTACCAATCCACAACAAAAATCCTCTGTCTGCCTTGACAGCAGTCAGCCGGAACTCCATAGCAGTCACCTTAGCGTCCTTCACCCCCAGATCTTTCGTATCCAATGTAAGGATAGGAACGTCTGCCACGCTCAAATCATATATCTTGATCTGGGTACTATGACCGACGACCACATTGGACCCAGAAGCTACAAATATGCCCGAATGCGGATGCACATGAATCTTCGGCTCGCTCCAACCCTCCCGGAAACTGAGAACAGGTGGCTTTCTGGACGAGGTTGTCGTATCAGGCATATTATCCACTGCCTGTGCCTTAGGATCATCCTCTTCACCAGACTCATCTTCAGACTCCGGGGAGGGCGGTCGACGTGGTGGCGGGAGTTTATCACCAAGAGCAATGGTTCGTGTGGGTGGAGGTGGAAGTTTGCTGATGCCGACAGGCTTGCGTTCAGGTAAAGTCACATTTGCAGAACGTTCGGGTAACCTAGGCGAGGCTGCTATCGGAATGTCCTCGACCTGAGCTAGGGTGCCCCGACGCGTAGGCAGAGGGGGGCGTTGTGATTGGGCAGGGGGTTTAGGTGAAGGCGTGCCTGAGTCACCGTTTGACGGACTAGGGGATAAAGTGCTGCGATGACGAGGTGGCGGTAGCATAGCCACACGAAATGGCTTTACGGGGGGAGTGGGTTGAGTTGCGTCGGAGTCAGGCGAGGGTTCGGTC
>KQ962165.1:255746-272031 GCA_001563735.1 Leucoagaricus sp. SymC.cos | reverse complement strand
GTTAGAGAACAAGGGCTGGGGAGAATCGACGGGCTTCGGTGGACGTGGTGGCACCGCAGGCTTGATAGAGGATTTAGACGTATTTTGGCGGGATATGGGGGAGCTTGGTGGCACTGGTGAAGTTCTGATCCAACATTAGCTGTTGAGACGAGGAAGGGAAGATTATTCCTTACAATCGAGATTTGTTGGGTGCCACACCATTGTCCGGCTCCACTGAAGGGCGGGGGCTTTTTGACCTAGATATCGGCGGCGGCGGCGGCGGAGCGGGTCGATGGTGCTGTGAAGGTGTGACTGGACGAGAAGCGACTGGTGAAGAAGGTTCAGTGCTGCTGGGCGAAACACTGAGTAAATTAGTTTCCCCATTCTTTGCTGGTCGAGGGGGTAATATGGGCTTTGGAGATTCCACAGGAAGCGGGCTAGCTCCAGCACGAGTGGAAATCCCGTTTCTCGACGGAGAATCGCTGAAGGAGAGTCGGTCGGAAGCTGTTCAGAAAGAACAAAAGAAAACGCACAACTTGGATTTTAACGCTGCAACTCCTTGCACTAGTCTTTCTTCTCCCTCCTCCCCATCTTCATTGAGTATCTTCACCTGAGGAGATTTCGGTGGAGACGGTGATCGTGAATGAGGAGGCGATGGCGGTGGTTTGGGGATGCGAGGTGGAGGTGGAGGTGGGGGGCGCTTAGTGAAGACTTTAAGATCGGACGATGACGAAGATGTCCGGAGGTGCGTCTTGGGGGTAGAAATGTCCAGCTTGGATGCAGAAACCTGCCTCGGCCTTGGACTAGAGGGCCCTGACCCATTCGCATTGGTCGACGGCCGCCGCAATTGACTGGAGGTTTCGACCGCGAGCTGCTCAAATCTTGAGCGCAGATTCCTGACAGCCTGCAGGGATTCACCGTCGACGTCTGGGGAGTTCATGGTCTGCCTGAGGGACCCGCAAAGCGGGTACAAGGTTATATAACTTCAGGGTTAGATCCAGGCCGGGAATGATGTAGCCTAAAGTCAGTCAACACTGGAATTTCAGGAAGATCCCGGCCGCTGGACACTGTAAATTGCACTATCGTCGGATTACTACCTCGGAGATCGATTTCAAAGACATTAACGCTCGCCTTTTCAACTCGTATGACTTGGTGATATTCAGGGTTGTGGATATATTACCTAATACCAAGTCGACGGATTACCGAACTTGGGTCTTTATTTGGTATAGTCCTTAAAAGCAAGCAGTTACAAACCGGGCCGGTGTGTGAGGCTATTCTTTCTTGAAGTCCTCCTTCATCGTCCTTGACTGAGAGCTGAAAACTGGCGACATCCAATAGATCCAGCTGTGATGATTTACACTCCCATTCCGAGGCTGATGGGCAAGCCTGGCATTGGGAATCTATGGGCGCATTCCTAGGTTATTCCAGAACCTAATGTAATCTGTCCATCGCTAGTGGCTTGTGCCGTGAAGCTTTGCCTTGGTCGAACGACCAATTCGAGCTACACGGTTGTCATCGAGCCTAAGCGCTCTGGACACGAATCCCGTAGTCAGTGCATTCCCAGTGAAAGCTCCAATCAACGGCTTGGAAAGGCTTTCTCCGTCCTGGACCTATATGTATCCATGGAAGCGTTCTCCCCTGGTTCTTCAGACTGAAATTTCACGGCTACTTCGAGCTCACCTATTTTAACTATCGCTTCCTAGGCACAGACTTACTCTTGGACAAGCGGGACGTTCTCCCGGTTGTGGCTGTCAGAAGTTGCCCCTCGCCTAGGATCGGCCCTATCTATCAGGCTAATTTCGTTTGCGCTAGGAGGCAGAGCTGAGGATGAATTCTCGAAGTTTGTGTTGCAGCTTTAGCCGAGTTCAAGGCTGAGTGTCAAATTTCAAGTCAATATCTGTTTTCATACTGCCAGATCGCGAAAAGCTGCAATTCCAAGTTCGTAGATTGAACAAGTTTGGTTGCTCTTACAAGAGTGTTGGCAGGTAACACCGTGGCGGAGGCCTACGGTGAAGATGGTTATTCAATGTTCGGAGACTTACCCGGCGTGCTCTTCTTTGATTATTATAATCAGTGATGTGTTTCATAGATCAGCGTGTACTTCTGACAAGCGTTGACGAGTCCTGTACGAGTCGACCTCAGAATGGTTCAATAAACCACTGAGTTCCCCCATTCTGCTCGAAATGAGAAACTTATACTTCTTATTTTAAGATCTAGCAGACCCCTAAAAAGCCTTAGCAGCTACCGTATCGCTTGGCGGGGCGTGGCCTTTGGGTTTACGGGACGCTGTACAGCAGCTCTCTGTTTCAGCCAGCACCCTGGGTGATTCAATGGATGGCATGGAGATCATGACGTGGTTTGACTGAATACGGTCCTGACTTGATTCCACATAGTCAGCGGAAAGACGGCTTATCCTGGATGCCGTGTGTGGCCGTAGCAGGGAATGAGTCGGGCGGCGGGACTCGGGATTATCACGTTGGGAAACCCCGCCCTGGATGTCGGGACCGCGCGCTGGTGACAATGTGATGCGTGACAACCACAAGTGTACCTTAGCCACCTTCTATCGGTCGTCTCCAAGAAACACATTGCCGGGCCTTGGGGTATATATATGGCTGATGCAGGAGCCATGACCGCCCAGTATATCCTGTTCCCTAGGAATTGCTTTGACTTATGCCTCATTCTACGGAAGGACTTGCTTTCTTGACGCGTCTCAACGCGTTGCCTGATGGTCCCAATGTTAGCCTCGACAACGTTCTCCACCCTTCGCTCGACGATGAGCGGGAACTGCGGAAGCTCTTTGCCCAGGACAAGACCAATTCTCGTTTGGCCAATCCCCACGTCGGACTCGTTGATGTGTTCGGTCCTGATACTGACGCACTCCGCAAGACGCGCGCACGCGTAGTCGACTACGAGAATGAAGAAAGCCTCTCAGCTCAATACGTCATGCCACTGAAAGAAAATCAAAGGAGGAAGGAAGGCGAAGCATCCATGGTCGCTGACATGGACGAATTCAAGAAGAACTGGGCTATCTTTACCGAAGGCAGCCTGTCACAATTGTTTGATTGGAGCAATGTCGTCGCCGCTGGTGGATCTGTGCTTTCTGCGCTTTCGCCGCTCACAGAGGAGAACAAGAAGAGCAAGAGAGCCGTTCGGAAATATTATCATTCGGCGGCGTTCCCTTCCTCGGATGTTGATTTGTTTTTGTGGGGTTTGACACCTGAACAGGTTCGTGCTAAGATTGATCACTTTTTCGATTTTCTCTGAGAAACACCGTCTATTAGGCTGAGAAAAAAATTATCACCATCTACGAAGCTGTTCGTGACTCGGTCCCTTGGGACGTCACTTGTATCCGTACCAAGCACACCATCTCGATTCATTGTGAGTTCTCCTTCCCTTCGTTTCGTGAATAGTCCTTTGACGGAACTCCGCCATCAGCTCAATACCCATACCGCTCGGTCCAGATTGTCTTAAGGCTCTACCAATCCCCAGCTGAAGTTTTAGCCGGCTTTGATATAGATGCGCCGTGCTGCGCTTACGATGGTTCGTTATGTTAGCAGTCACCATAATCCCTCCCTAATATATTATCTTCATCACAGGTGAACACGTTTGGGCCAATCCTCGTGCGCTGACAGCGATGATCCGTCAATGCAACACCGCTGATATGACTAGACGCTCCCCCTCTTACGAAGTTCGACTTACAAAGTACGCCAAACGTGGCTTCGAGGTCTATGTCCCAAACCTTAAACGTCAAGACATCGACCCGACGGTACGACTATCTTGACCCGGCTCACCCCATTTTATTCTGACTCGTTTCAGATCTACGAACGATCCATCATCAAAATCGAAGGTCTCGCACGTCTCCTCGTACTCGAAAAACTCCGCGACGCCGAATCGCGATACAACTTTCTCGAATCTCGACGTGATTTACGTGGTCGTCCTTTCGCTCTTCGTCGTCCAAGCTCAAAGAAGAAGCGCAAGTACAGGAACGATTTGAAGACCGAGATTGGAGGATTGGAAATGAATGATTATGATGTTGTGTCGTTGCATATACCTTATGGACCTGGTTGGGATGCGAAGAGGATTGAGAAGTTGGTGTATCAAACTGTACATCTTCCAGCGAAACCTTTGAGCAACAAGTACTTATGACTTGGGATGTTTAGGACCTTGGGATGAATTCGACCTTCAACCCGAAGAACAAGGGTCGTCGATTACATCGTCATCCCGCGTTCTTCGGTACAATCGAAGAATGTATGGAAGATTGTTGCGAGGTAAGCCGCAAACCGACACCTTACATCGACACCTAATCTCATTGATGCTCTTCATCCCAAGCACTGTCCAGAGCCCATTGACGAAGACGAACGCAACCTCCAAAAGGAAGAAGACGAACAGTACATCCGGGGTCGCATCACCTTCATCCAAGAAAACCCGGGTCGTCAATCCCTCTCCGGCAGTTTCAACCCAATCGACGAAGGCGAATGGTCCGAACAAGTTTACATCAAACCAATCCAAAAACTTTTCAACGCTATCACAGCACAGGACCTCCCCCTCGTCCAATCCCTCCTCTCCGAAAACAAAACCAGCGAGACACCAATTATTGATCTACAACATCGTGATCATGTCGGTCGAACAGCCCTTCATCTAGCTATTCTCGTAAGAGATGAAGAAATTGCGAAGTTGTTGATTGATGAAGGGTGTAGAATGATTTCGAGAGTTGTGGATGGACGTACGGCTTTGCATATGGCTGCTCAGTATGGTTTGGATTCGTTGATCGAGAAGATGTTTGAGAAGAGTAAGGAGAATAAAGAGGAGGCTGCGAGGAAGGAGAAGGAGGCTGGGAAAGATTTTGGAAAAGATGAGGATGAGGAGATGAAGGATGGGACTACTCCCCCTCCTGATACGACTACGGAGCCTGAAAGACCTTCGTCGGAGGATGATTGGAGCTCGGATGAGCATGATGGGAAGGAGGCAGACGATTCAATGGATGTTGATGACGAAGGTGGCGATGCAGATGAAGACGACGACGAGGATTACGATGACTGCGAAGACGAGGACGGAGGGAGGAAGAAGAAGAAAAAGAAGGACGACGAAAAAGAAGCCACAGGTCCAGACGCCAAATCACCTGAAGACGAAAACGAAGATGAACCTGACGTTCTTAATGTCAACGCAGGCGACTGGGATCAAGGTCTAACACCACTCTGTTACGCCGTCCTCTACAGTACTCGTTCAACCGTCTCCCTTCTCCTGAAAAACGAAGCGGATCCAAACATCGCAGCTGTACCCTCTGGTAACACATGGGACAATACACGTAACCTCCTGCCACTCTTCCTCACTCTCGTCCGCTCCTCTTCCTCTTCCTCTTCCTCCTCCTCTTCAGACGAAGAAGAAAACATTGCAGTATCTATAGCAGAATGTCTCATCAAACACGGTGCATCCGTCTCAACAGCTGATGACAACTTGATGACGATACTGCATTACGCAGTTTTCGCCCAGAGGGTCAAACTTCTAGATACGTTGTTGAAGAAAGATCCTGGAGCGAAGAAGGCTTTGGATTTCCCTACTGTTAATTATGGAAATTCAACGTTTCCTGTTACATCTGCGATCGCCAAGGGTGCTTATGCTCCGTTATTGATGTTGTTGGCGTATGGTGCGAAGGTTAACCCGAGTGGTGCTGATGTTTCGAGAGCTAGAGCTATTAGGTGTGTGTTCTTTTTTCTATTGAGATTTGACTGGGTGCTGAATGGTGGGGTTATGTAGTAACAATCCATCGGAGACGAGGATTTGGGGATGGCAAGGCATACAAGATTACTCTCAATCGATTCATGGACACGTGGAAGCCGCAATCGCCGCTGGCGATTACATCGTCGACGTCCTTCTCGAACTGGGCGCTAACCCAAATATTGGAACCTTTGGCGGTCGCTCACGATACGCTAGAGCAGAAGATAAACAGAGCGTTCTCGATTGGGTTGTCAATGTTTTAGAAGTCGACTTACCAAAGCATCTGAAGGATCTGAAGAAGAGACTCGACGAGGTGGATAAGAAACTCACAGATCAGACGTATACCCCTCCCACGGAGAAGATCAAATCGTGGAAAGAATATCTCAACGACTTTTACGCGCGTTATTCGGTGGCTTTGAATGAGAGCAGCACGGAGAACAATGGACGACATAAGAAAGACCTCCTAAAACAAATCGCACAAACCGAAAAAGCGAAAGACTACCTCACACACGTTCGTCAAACCCTCGAATCCATTGGCGCTAAAACCTGGGACGAAATCTACCGTACCTCCGACCAAGATCAAGGAAACAACCGCAAATTATTGCTATCTAGTACCACAGATGTCAATTCCTCTGGACCTGACAAACCCAAATCGAGGTATATCCTCTTGTCGCAGAATTGGAGAAGGGAGTGGGTTCCGTATGAACAATCCGAACGGTATGATGAGTTGTTTGAAGCGGCGTTTAAGGGTGATGATGCGAAGATTGAGAAACTTTGTGTGCCGAATGATGTTAAGGAGGGAGAGGAAGAGGGGGAGGGGGATGTGAATGTTGTACCGGTGCAGATTACTGTTCAGGCTGTTGTTCGTGCTCGTGGTAGACAGGATCCTGATCTGGATACAGGTGAGTTAGGTGGCTTATGCTTGCGTTTGAGGAGCGATGATTGATGATTTCCCGTTACCTGTAGGTTTGACGCCGTTGCATGCGGCTATTGTTGGGAAGAGGTGGAATACTGCGAAGCTCATTATGGGTATCGCGGCTGCTCAATATCATAAGGATGATGATGCAGATGAAGATGAAGTTCAAGCTGCTCTGTTCGATCTCGGTATGTCCCTTCGCAATTTAGCGTCTAAGCGTCATTAATTTCTCTTTAAACGTTAGTTGACGAGGAGGATGAAGACGACGATAGAAGCGACTATGGTAGCGACTACTCGGACGAAACCGTTGAACCTCGTAAACGCCAAACCAAATTCATCAATGTCGCGAAAAAGATCTCTCTCCGCACTCAAATCCATCCCGCTCGGCTACTTTCATCTAACTCTCCTTGGGTCCTAGAAGACAGAATCGGCAACATGATCTTAATCCTCAAATCAATCCGCGAAAACAACCTTGAAGCCTTTGTTCACCTTTTGAATCTCCAAGAAACAACCGAAACCAATAAATCCTACGACCCCGATCGTCAAGTTCTCAACGCTATTCTCGAAACCGATAACCCCAAGTTCCTAGACGAACTTATCCGTCGTACAGGAGTCGGTATCGATATCAACACCATTCGTCAATCTCCAACAGGTACCGGCGGCGGCGACCACCCCATCACACTCAACGATACAAATCGTCTATACCTCGGATTGAACATCCACGGTAGAAAACGTGCTGATCTAGCGCGTAAAGGCGATCCAAATGCCACTCACACTGATGCCAAACACGTTCCTCTTTTATGGTCTGCTATTATTGACGGAGCAAAATCGATTGTGGAGTACCTTGCTTCCGAGAAGCCGGCGGTGGCATATAAGTATCATGCGACGAACGGCAAGGGGGAAAGAGCAGAGTGGTTGAGACGGGTTGGAGGAGGAGGAAAGGGTGGTTTGGAGTGTACGCTGAGTGAGTGGTTGGGGTGGTGTGCGAATCCTGTTGGAGAGAATCCGTTGGTTATGGTTGTACATGGAGATCGACCCGAGTTGCTGCCGGTTTTGTTTACGAAGAATGCCAAACTGATGGGATCGGTTTTGCATACCAAGTGGGTTCTTGAAGTCTTCTTTTTTAATTTGGAGTGCGTGTCGAGCTGATTTGGGGGTGATGATGTTTAGGATCAAGTTTTCGGGGCTCAATTTGTTGCTTCTTGCTGCGAATAAGAGTTGCAAGAAGGAGATGTTTGAGGTGCTTTTGAAGAAGGGTGTTTCGCCTTTGGAGGTGGACTTGCAGGACCAGTGCGTTTTCTGCGTTTGTGATTTAATTGGATACTCAATTCGCGTATGATTCTAGTCGAAACATTTATCATTGGCTTTGCTCTAACAACGCTCGTGAAGTTATAGAATATCTCCTTGAATATCTACCCCGAGAAGTTAACGAGGAATTACTGGCTCAAAAGACAAAAACCAAATTGAGCACGGTTCGTTTCCATCTTCACCTATTTCCATCCCCTCCTCCCTGCTCACAGTACTCCTCGATAGCCCCTCCACATCGCCGTCAAGAACGGCTACATCCGTCTCGTCGAAACTCTCCTCAAATTCTCTCAACAATGTCTACTCGCATACGACGCTCGCGGTTTCACTCCTCTCCACTACGCCATCAAACATGCTTACGTCGGTACCACCGAAACACTACTAAAAGTCATGCCCCATGAAGGACTTTATCTCGAAAACGGTGTAGGCAAAACTCCATATGAAGATGCTGAGAAACGAGCAATGAAGCCTATCACCGACGGAATCTATACGAATCAACCGTTAACCCTCGCTCGCAACTCTTTCCGATTCCGAGATGATGTCGAACAGATAGAGAAAGAGTTGGAGTGTGTGATGAACACGTTGAAGATGCTTTTGAAGAATGGGATTGTTGAGAAGGGAACGACGTTGTCAAATACGTTTGAGAAATTCGTTTCGGCTTCGGAGGGACGGTTGGTGAAGATGAAAGCTCAAGCTGCGATTGTTAAGGCGGAGGAAGAAGCCGAGAAGGAGAGAGAAGGAGGAGGGGAAAGTCAAGGTGGACCCGAGTGATGATCAGAATTCTGTGAAGACTTTTGAGGTGATCAAGAAAGCTGTCGGGTCGAATGTTGCGAAGAGAAGTTTGATTCATTTGAAAGACGTTCAGAAATCGGTTGCGTTGGGACTGGAAGAGACTGGAAGAGATGAGAAGGTGTCAAGGGACGGGGATGCGTTGGATGAGGAGGAGGAAGAGGAGGAGGGGAAGGCGAAGGGGGTTGTTCTTGAAGGTTTCTTGATTTTCAACGATTATTGATTTTTGGGAGGTATTATGTTGTATATTAGCGTTAAGAGAAGAGGCTGGTTTGTGTTGTCAATTTGAGTGTGGAATAGCAGAGCTGGCTTCGATGCATACCACGAATGCAACAATATGTTGAGCAAGGATAGGAGTAATCCGGCTTTCATCCCATAATCACGTCCATCTCGGACACATCACCATCAGCTTTGCTAGAGAATACTTCTGCCCCGGATGCAAGAGAGTCGATTAGCAGTGCCAAACGACCAGTCCCAAGATTAGGCTCCTGATAGTAGCATGGTCAGCCAAAGGAATTTCAGCAAAGGATCAAGATTTCTTACCTTTCGCAGTTCCTCCAGGTCGTCTCGAAAACCGTCCGCGACGGATGACATCCAGAACTTTCGGAACTTCTCTTTGAGCTCCTTTTCCTTCTCTTCGGCACTCGGATCACCAGGGGGCGGCAGGAAAGACGATATTTCAACCGGCGGTGGAGAAGGTGACGGTGACCGGTGGGTTTTAGCGGGTTTTTGTGATGCAGCTGGTAAGCTGGAAGCTGCGATGGGTTTTGGAGGTGAAGTTTCGCTTGCACTTGAGCTCGAATCTGCGGAGTCGGAATCGGAATCTGGCTCTGATGACTCTTCTATAGATTTTGTAACTTTTGGGACGGTTCTGACGAATGTTGTTGGTGCTTCATCTTCAGAGGACGATGAATCTGAGCTGGACGAAGAACTGGAAGACGATACGGCGCGTCTTTTCCGCTTCCTGGTCCTTTTGCGAGCCGCGGGAACGGCAGCCTTGGCTGGAGGCATGAAAGTCGAGACAAGAAATCCGCAAAAACGAGGTAGATGATCTCAGCGTGACCCTAACCCCGGATTAGGGTCGGATAACCACAAATTTTGAGATAAGCGAACGTTTGATCTTTGAACTACCACGATGTCTAGTAAAGTTGTTGGGGTCCTTGGTACGCGTAAGTCACAAAATATCAGTGATCATCTCTTTCTAATTGTTAGATCGCAGACTTATTCTTCCCAGATTATGGGAATACTTTCCAATGATTTCGAATAGGTGGTGGCCAACTTGGTCGGATGCTTGGTGCATCGGCTTCACTGTTGAACGTCAAACTAGTCATCCTGGACTCTGGAGAACATGCACCAGCGAAACAGATTCTTTCCCCTAATACTCCTCAACTCTCTCACATCGATGGATCATTTGCTGATCCAGCTAAAATCCGAGAACTTGCTACAAAAGTCGATGTTTTGACTGTCGAGATTGAACATGTCGACGCGGATGCGCTAGAGGAAATTCAAAAATCTACCAACGTCGAGATCCATCCTTCACCCACGACGATCAGAATTATCCAGGACAAGTTCAAGCAGAAGGAACATCTTTCGGCTCACGGTTCGCCTGTATCACAGTATCTCGGTCTCGAGAGTTCTCCAGAGGCTATTCGTACAGCTGGAGGAAAGCTTGGGTATCCTCTCATGTTGAAGAGTCGTACTCTGGCCTATGATGGACGAGGAAATTATGTCGTACAAGATGAGTCACAGGTGGAAACAGCTATTGCTACACTTGGAGGAAGGCCTTTGTTTGCGGAGAAGTGGGTGCCTTTCATCAAGGAGATAGCTGTTATGGTTGTACGCACGACCAGTGGAGAGGTTGTCTCGTACCCGGTGGTTGAGACGGTTCACAAGGACAATATTTGTCATTTGGTCTTTGCGCCTCTGAGGAGCAGAGATCCAGGCCTGGAGGAACGGGCGAAGAAAGTTGCAGAAGAAGCTATCAGGTCTCTCCCTGGAGCTGGTATCTTTGGCGTCGAAATGTTCCTCATGGAAAACGGTGTGTCCTCAATGACTTATTTACTCAGAAAAGCCAACATTTTTCATAGGAAACATATACATCAACGAAATTGCACCTCGCCCACACAACTCGGGACACTACACAATCGAAGCATGCGAAACCTCCCAATACGAAAACCACCTCCGCGCGATCCTCTCCCTCTCACTCGGTTCAACTACACTCAAAGTTCCCTCAACCGTAATGCTCAACCTAATCGGTCATTCATCATCCATGTCCGAGATCAACGACACAGTCAAAGTCGCTCTAACAGTCCCAGGTGCAACAGTTCACCTCTACGGTAAATCCGAATGTCGCAAAGGTCGTAAAATGGGTCACATAACACTCGTCGCTCCATCCGATTCCGAACTCCACACACGTCTTCGTCCACTCCTCCAGTCACTCCCTTCAACAACCCCATCCGAACTATCCCTCTACGCTCCAGTACCTCAACTTCCAGGATCAGGTTATTCAAGTCGGTATCCTCTAGTTGGTATAATCATGGGTTCAGATTCAGATTTACCTGTGATGTTACCTGCAGCCAAGATTTTAGATCAGTTTAAGGTTCCGTATGAGTTGACGATTGTTAGTGCTCATAGGACTCCGGAGAGACTTGTTGAGTATGCGAGGAGTGCCGCTACGAGAGGGTTGAAAGTGGTTGTTGCTGGTGCGGGTGGTGCAGCACATTTACCGGGGATGGTGGCTGCTATGACTCCGTTACCAGTTGTTGGTGTTCCGGTTAAGGGGAGTACGTTGGATGGTGTGGATTCATTGCATAGTATTGTTCAAATGCCGGTATGTACTTAATCTCCCTCGTCTTCTATCCGAGGCCTGGCTAATTAAAATATCCGCTGCACGTTTATAGAGAGGAATACCTGTTGCAACTGTTGCCATTAACAATGGTGTTAACGCAGGTCTTTTGGCGGTTAGGATTTTGTCGGCGGGTCTTCCTTCGCTTGTTGGTGCTATGTATGAGTATATGAAGAATATGGAGAAGGAGGTTTTGGGAAAGGTGGAGAAATTGGAGGAGGTTGGGTGGGAGCAGTATCAGGTCAAGCGAGCTTGATTCAAAAAACGTTTAAGTTATGATGTATTTTTCTTTTGGCGGTATAGCTTAAGTTCGTTATCTACTTGCTTGAAGGGAGTCTGTTAACTGTGCACTGAACAGTGAGCGGTGTGCTAAATTACTCGACACACACGGGCCTCAAGGAGATCGTGGGGGATTTGTGATCTAATGTGATGCGAGGAGATACTAAGAAGAGAGGTCTCTACTTTCACCCACTTTCCACAAAAAACGGTTAACGGATTCACCGGGTGCTCGAACTTTGGACAGTCGTCTGCATCAGTGTGTTGTACGATACGGTACGAGCCTTGCAAAGAATCTCATGCCAGAACGGCAAACGTCAAGAAAACAAAGCAGGAGGTGGGCTACACTCGCGCCGCTGGATGTGGCGGCCCGGAGTGGAGCCACAGTCGCGATGCATGATGGGATAGACGCGAGGTATGTTGATTCTCAGCGCGACTTGACATACCCACATAAAAGCGAAGCTGCTTCTTAATCATGCTCCGGAGATATCCTTCAATTTAGATCAAATCAATTGATTGGTAGTACGGTCTTCTCAATAGAATAATAAAAGGTTTTATGCGATGACAGGTGATGACGCCGTTGATTTCAAGCTTTTCAGGCACCTTGAAATCTGGGGTAAATCTGGGGTAGTGACCAGCGGGGATCGGTTTTCTACCACAGGGCCAGACAGGGCCGGGGCGGGCACTGCGGTCAACGTAGATCCTCGGAAGAACAGTGTATCGAATTATTGGCTCTCCTTGAGAAAAGTCGTGTCTGCCGTTAGCTCTTGCTGCTCAAGCCGAAAGAACTACTGATCGCATGAGTTCCAATAACGACTCCATTTCAGTTCAATGGGACTTGTTGTGGCCTTGAGGTACTTTTGACCGTTGATTTGACTGCGTAAAAATGGGCATTTGAATAGCTAGAACGATTCTACGTACAGAAATAACTTACCAACCTTCGCTTCCTTCCTCTTAAAACAGAGAGACGCATGAAATCTGCTCGGTCGACTCTATTTCAATTCAATGGGACTTGTTGTAGCCTTAAGATACTTTTGACAGTTGATTTGACTGCGTAAAAATGGACATTTGAATAGCTAGAACGATTCTACATACAGAAATAACTTACCAACCTTCGCTTCCTTCCTCTAAAAACAGAGAGACGCATGAAATCTGCTCGAACTTGACGCAGCCAGGTTATTTGTAGTTGCTTACGAACGAAAGGAAGGGGAAGTACAACAAACACAAATAGCGCATTGAAGTCGTTCAGATGACCTTGTTACGAGCTCTCTCACCACCACGACTCTCCTGGATCATCCTCGGTTTCATCGATGCACAATGTCTGCGAGAGTGCGGGAAGCTCTTCACTTCTAGATGCACGTCTTTTTGTGGCAGTTCAAACTTCGTTCTGTCATCGACTCGAGGGGTCCTTCTGCCGAACTAGCAACTCGAGCTTTTGCTCCACTCTCTTGAACATCCAAACGGCTATCCGGGAGAGCGAGGAATTAACGGCCCGTCTCTTGTCCGGGTGTACTTGCCTCTGGCCGTTTTTTCGAAGTGATGCGCGATTTTGGAGACTCGTGGAAAGACCGTTGGGACGTGGTTCAACTGGATTAATGTGGAGTCTCGCGGATCAGTCACCACGTATCACACAAGTGGCTCTACTTCATTCGCTCTGAATTATCTAGTGAGTCTCTCTATTCCTGTGCCCTTTTCCTCTGAGTGTCGGATCCAGTCTAATGTGTACTCTTGGCGAAAGAGATGAACATCGCGAGGCAGTGATCAAGTCGATTTTTCTGGGAGGAAATAGAAATATTTTCCCTTCAAACCTTGGAGCCTCCACCAAGAGTGGCTTCTTGCAGTAATCTATTTTTCCGCAGTCACCCAACCGGCAGGCAACAAGTAGAAATTCACATGACGACAATATACTGGGAAACGATTGCACCACTCGAACAGTTGCAACTATTTTGACTTATGATTATCTTTGGGCGGCCCTGCTCTTCCATATGTATTCGGTTTTCTTGTTGGTGATCTGCGTTGCGACCTTGGAGGGGACCGTATAGGACCGGGCGGTCCGCTGGAAAGTTGGAGGAGATATTGACCTCATCGGCTGTCAAGCCATTCAGAAGTTCTCAGTGAGAAGAGTTGTGTTAGATTGAGCCGACAGAGGGTAACCCGGATGCGGTTTGACTTCGTGTCGTGTCGTTTGAAAAAGGCTACGTGTAGAGCTATAAAAGAGGGTCCACTTTGTGGAGATTGAACCAGAACTCGTCTACGGTTTTCGAGCTCAACCAGCCTTTCTATCCTCTCAGAATGAAATTCCTCGCCTCTTTTGTTGTCTACGCTGCTGCCGTTTCGGTAAGAACGGTTTGCCCGTGCTCTTGCAATAACGTTTACTGATCGTTTTTCTTTCATTAGGCCGGTGTCATTAATAGGCGTGCCTCGGTCGACGATGTCGCCACTGTCGGTTATGCCACTTTGAACGGAGGGTTCGTCACTCGACCACAAAACTGATGTTTCCCATCATTGACTCCAATTTTAGAACTACCGGCGGCTCTGGCGGATCACAAACCACTGTGTCAACTCTTGATGACCTGACAGCAGCTGTCCAAGGTAATGACAAGAAGATTGTCATCATCGACGGTGCGATTCTTTCTTCTCACCTAGTGAACATTCAGTTCATGAATTTCTAGGAACTATCACCGGTGATGCCGTCGTGAGAGTTGGTTCCAATACATCCGTCCTCGGAAAGGCTGGCTCTGGTATGTTCAGCTAATTCTGCTGCACAACGATTGTCATTAACTTGTCCTTCAAGCCCTTCAGGGTGTTGGCCTCCGCGTCCTCGAGGAGAGCAATGTCATCATTCGTAACGTCAAAATCTCCAAGGTCCTCGCCTCGGCTGGCGATGCCATTGGCGTCCAATCAGCTTCTCAAGTTTGGATCGACCACGCCGACCTCTCCAGCGACAGGGACCACGACAAGGATTTGTAAGTCTGAATTTTGAGCTACGATATAGATCCGTGCTCATTCAAACACTACAGCTACGACGGTCTCCTTGACATCACCCACGGATGCACTGGTGTAACCGTCACCAATAGCAAGCTCTATGATCACTGGAAGGCATCTCTTGTTGGCCACTCCGACAGCAATGGCGACGAGGACGTTGCCATCACAGTCACATACGCTAACAACTTCTGGTCCGACCTCAACTCTCGTACTCCCTCCTTCCGCTTCGGTCACGGCCACATCTTCAACAACTTCTTCCAGAACAACAGCGACGGTATTAACACTCGTGACGGCGCTCAGCTTCTCGTTGAGAACAACGTCTGGGTTAGTAAGTATCAAATTTCTACGCTTAATTTGTAGAAGGAGCATGTGCTTAATGTCATTCTTCAGCTCCTAAGAAACCTCTCTACTCGACCGACGAGGGATTCGCTGTTGCTAACGGCAATGACTTCGGCAGCGGTGAGGACACTGCTCCTGAGGGCGATTTTACTAGCCCCCCTTACGACTATGATCTCCTCGACACTGACTCTGTTGAGTCGTCTGTCACTGCCTCCGCTGGCCAGACCTTGGACTTCTAAAGTTTATGTGACTACCTAGGTATTAGATACGATGCTTGTGTAGATGTATCTTGATATTTGAGAAAGTATTTATGTATGATCTCTCTTCCAAACCTTTGTTTCGCATCTGAGTTCATGGATCTCGAAGGGCGCGTAAGTAAAATAAGAAAATTGACTGGCGTGGGAGTCAACCGGGATATATGATTCACTAGCGGATGCTTTTACCGGAACTTCTACTTTTGTGAGCCGGGAATGCTCCAGGCCCCGCCTTCGCACAGGCACCTCATCTCTGAACACAACGACAAGGAACGCGCTTCCACTCGCTTTCCAACTTCAATCTTCGAGTCGCGTGGATTTCATTTCACAAACCAAATGAAGTTGTCAGAGGAGCCATTTACGTTGCAACCGGACATTTCGGTGCTAGGTGGGAATGGGGAAGGATACGCACTTTATATTACTGCAAAGAGGTACCGTGTGGAGGGATTAGCGGCTGTTGACGGCGATTCGGATGCAATAACGATCCTTGCTCTTCATTCGACGAGCTTTCACAAGGAGACATGGGAACCAACGCTGCAAGTGCTATTTGGAACTGTAAGTGCCAACAGGACAGGAAAGGTCAAGGTCCGAGAGGTTTGGGCAATTGATTGCCCTAATCATGGCCAAGCGGGGATACTGAACCAGGAAATATTGAAGAAAGAGCCATTTGCAATAGACTGTGGGTGTTCTCTGATGATCGTTTCCTTGTGGGTACAGTGGTCCTAATCGACGTCTGATAGTCAGTTGCGAGCGCTATGCGGCAGCTGTTCATCGCTTCTTGATGAGCGCGCCGAAGTCCTTCGGCATTGATTTTTGCAAGAGGAAGCTTGTCGGATTGGGACATTCTCTGGGCGCAAACGCATTGTCGGTTGAATTTCCCTA
>KQ962165.1:210996-240151 GCA_001563735.1 Leucoagaricus sp. SymC.cos | reverse complement strand
AGGATGTAAGGATGGCATGTAAATATGTTCGAGATGATGCTATACCCAATGTCAGCTCCGTATGACTAAAAAGAGAAAAGACGCACAGATCTTATTTGTCCAAACGAATTGATCGCTCTCCTTGAGAGTGCGAAGGATGTGCATCTTCCGAATGAGATACAATCTTTTCGCGGCCTCTGGTATCTCATCGTCGCCTACATCCAATTTATCAACAACGGAGGCATCGAAGTTCACCAAAGCCTTCCCAACGTCAAACCTCGCTTCCGCAACAACCTCCGGCAAATGTTTGTGATACAAAAAAAGCAATCTTCGTGCAATCTCTTGTAACAAAGCACTTCGAACGGGATTAGGTGGCTTGATAGACGCCGGTGTGACTTGAGCACCAGCTTGAGTTGAAGCCAACTTTGGTTGCGAGAAACCGAGGATCACTTGGAACTCTGGCACTCGTCTTCGAATCTCTTTCTCTACCTCCTTCCTCCGTTGAGCCCAAGGACCCTCCTCCGTATCGCTAATCTCCAACGCTCTTTCAACTTCTCGGAACACCTGTAACACGTGCGCATACTTCCTGAGGCATTTCGCCAGGGTTAGCGCTGTACAGTGCTGTACAAGTCCGGAAGACGATAAAAGACCTTTCGTGAGAATGTTCTTAGAGCCGACATCAGAGGGGAGAATATTGGAAAGGATGGTCTGTAGAGGAGGGGGAGCCGGATTGTACAGCTCTGTACCGGGTAGGTAAAATGAGGGTCGTGGAACGGGGAAGGAGATGATCGTGCCAAAGAAAGCAATGTTGGCAATCCATTTTGTTGAAAGTCGGGGTTCAAGCGTGAGTTGAGCCGAAGGCCAATATCTGACAAATTCACAGATCAGGGGACACCAAAGGCAAAGACCAGATTTAACACTTACCCTGCAACGAGTTCGGGAGAAGCCTCGAGTATCTTGCGTGCCAGTTCTTGTTGTCTGGAGTCTTCGTTGACCTTCAGAGTTTTGAGGATGTTCGCAAGAATTTTGTTGTAGATTTTACCGCCCTTTCCATCTTCACCGTCTTCACGGGGATACCAGCCACGGTCTTTGAAACAAACTCCGACTCCAGGGTGCGTCATGATAGCAAGTAAGAAATGATGCACGAGGTCGGCGGGTATATGTTCGGGATCTTCATCGCTGGAACTTGTACGTTCATAGATTTTGAGAAGCTGGATCAGGTATGGTCAATTCGCGTTTGAGGGTAGAGCTCGAGGCCCTACATGTAAAATAGACGTCTCGTTGAAGAGACCAACTTTTGTCGTTCGTTTGATCTTGGGGTCAGACCAAAGATTGATCCAAATTGCCTCCAATACGTGTCGAATGAGCAAGTAATGATCCTGGGGGAGTCCCTTGAGAATGGCCAAAAACGTGTCACGATGTTGTTCCAGAAATGTGCTCTTCACTTGTGCCTGACCCTCGAGGAATGAGATCAAAAACAGAATGTAGAGGGTGCGTATGTCTGCACATTGTCTCAGTCGCATGATCTCCGGTGAAACTGAGAGCCTCACCTGGTCGTGACAGTGGATTGTAGTCGGTCCTGCCTTTCCTTCGAAGCGTCAGTATCTTGGGTAAACTCTAGAAAACAATGAGACATGAATGCTGGTATTAACAAGAATACGACTCACCTTGATTTCCCATTGAAACACTTCCAGAAGTGTTTTCTTTTCTCGTCCTCCGGCAAATCCAGAAATGGCGTTGAGAAGTTTGAGGGTGACAAGGGTGAGCTCGTTATGCGTCCCTCCGACATACGAATGAAGCCGTTTCATGCATTGTTGGTTTAGAAGAGTCTTCACGATAGGATAGCCAAGTGGGTGGTAGGTATAGTGGGACGATAGGAGCGGAAGAAGCACAGCTAGAACAGAAACTATAGCCACTTGCAAATTAGTCTGCCTCTGTCCTCAAAAAATTCGGTGCATGTCTAAAGGAGAATTAAGACGCTACACTCACAGGATTCATGCTCTCCCATAGAGTAAAGACGTCATGAGCCTCTGGGCTTTTCTCCAGCCATCGCTCAACGAACACCAAGCGTTCATCCTGGGGTGCAATCACCCCTTCATCCGATCGAATCGTGAGTTGTTTTCCGAGTTGGTTGAGAGCTAAGAACGTCAACATGAGACCGTCAGAACAAGGAAACAGATAGCTCCGTACCTTCAACAATCGTATCAGGATTTTGTGCTTGCAAACTCTGCCGAAGATATTCAACACTGATTGATTTTTTGGTGGTTTCAAGCTTTTGTTTTTTATTCGGTGACCTCTTGTCAGCCATTCGTCGTTAGTGAGCAGAATTTATGACATATATCTTGAAGCGGAGACTTTGGATGATGCGAAGTTGGAAATCTTTCCTCGGCTAAGGAACCCGACGGCAAGTGGCGGCCTGGTAGAGTTGCTTAGTAAGCTGACAATTTCTTCTATGTTTGTATGGCACTCCCACGGCCCTATTCGATACCGCGTGTCAGGCTAAATATCCTTCACTAGAACCCCAGCTCCCGTTATGTCTGGAGCACCTTTTTGAAAAAAAACTCCACTCATGATCAAAACAAGAGTTTTCTTGATCTCTTGTCTCTTGACAAACCGAAGATTTATGGCTGTCTCCCAGGCTCTCTCGTTTTTAGTTGCTTCTAGTCACAGTTCAACGGCCAAATTACTGTATGCGGAACAAGAATACCGTCAAGTTCTGAGGTGGGAACCACATTGGATTTACGTCGATGTTTCCCGCCTCCTAGCCGACGGTCTAATCACAGCGGCATTCACCTTGTGACCCGCGAATATTTTTATCCCCCATGATCCACATTGTCCGTCGCTTCGCAACTTGTTGCATTGCAGCAAACTCCGTTATTCGAAGAGCCTCGACCAGCATGGTTGAATACATTGACTTTCCTCAAACACAATTTCGACTTTGTTCAAACGCTATTTCAAACACCTTATGCTCGTCGGACTTCGCGCCGTTGTACAATTAGCGGTTAGCTCTCCCCATCGACACAGCCATGTTTCTCTGTTCAGCGTTAAGAAACCATATTCTAATCGCTTCGCTATAATGCCGTGCCGAAGATGAGCAAGTGGTATCCTCCGTTAGAATGGATTAGTTTTTCACATAAATACCTCTATGCAACTGGAGAATTCCATTGCTCCAGCATTCCAGTGCCATGATTTTCTCTACCTTCCTCGTCCTTGCTACTGCGCTAGCTGGTGCTCATGCCGACCACCCGTGTATGTTGATTCAGCCACGAAAAGTAAAGGCTAGTGTTTTGATATTTTGCTGTCATTATCAGTCACTTTCAGGAACAACTGTGGTTCCAACATTCAACCTGTGATCGCTAACGTCAACTGTGGGTACTCTCCTCGTTGTGACACCCCGGGCTCAGGCGGTGTGGTACGTGAATTAGCATGATTGTTTGGCTCAGCTGTTGATCCCTGTTTCATAGCCTAACCCTGCGATATCATACAACGGGCCTCAGCCGAACAATTTGGGAGCTGGCCAGAGTCAGACTCTGACCATCAATCGTCAGGTAACAAAGTTCTGTCTTTCTTATCACCTACCAACCTAAAAAACACATGCTTAGTGGAACGGGCGCATCTTCGCTCAAAATGGTGCTTGTGGTGCTAGGGGTGAAAGCTGTACTATGACAGAATTCAATCTTGACACAGGCGATAACTTCACCCCACAGGTAACATCATCATGAGTTTATAGTAAAATCTCAGATACTAACATATTTACAGGCGTATGATATCTCCAACATCCAGGTTAGCTTCTCCGTACAAACAAACAGACTTAAGGGACATCTAACTGGTCTCAACCAGGGTTTCACTCAATCCATCTCAATTGAGGTGAACGGCTGTGATACGCTCACCTGTACCAACGTCAATTGCGGCTGCAGCTCTGCCTATCCTCCTGGAGTGAGTGAAGGCTTATTCAGATCCTCTTATTCGCTCTAATCTGCCGTCCTTCAGGATCTCTCCGGTTGCGGTAATGATTCTCCTGTACGCGGATGCTCCGTGGGAGATCATTCGTGGACTGTTACCTTCTGCCCCTGAGCTCGGAAGAAGACCCAGGCACCCCAGCCTCATTTCTCTTGGTCTTGATGAGGTACATAGAGCGGAACTGCTTTCTAAATCAATTTTGCGGCCAAGAGTGTTTTTCATCTTCTGTGCCATGTGGCTATACTATATGTTCCATACATCAACTGTCCTTCACCTATCCACTTTGAATGGACAGTACGTCAGTATTCCGATAGCGAGTTGCCTCATATGGACTGCTTGGGCGGCAAGCATTTAAATAGCCGAAAGCAAGGGACTATTGACGTGTGTTTGGTGCGGGTTTCCGCGTGGTCTCGCACACAGGCGGACTCCGTGGTCCCACGACGGTCGTGCTTCACTCAACCTTGTCCGTGTACTACCCCAGGTACATCGCTCAGGATCAGAGACCTTCCTGGGTCTGTACTCCATTCATTGCCCAGCCAGTGAGCCGCCAGCCCACTCGATAGTCAGGCTCATCATCCTTAGGTCCGATAATCTAGAATCTTCGGATTAAGAGTCTATTCTACTCTTACCAATAGCTTAGGCGCATGAATAACAACCTCGAGCATGGATCCCCAGCGAATCTGACGGACCAGTATATTAGTTCCTTGAATTCTGCGAACCCGATACCAGTCAAAATGGGACATAATCCAAGTGAGCAGGTGAGTTTGATCTGCTCACCTTGATGCTGTGCCACTCGATTGAGCACACGTAGGATATGCATCAGCAAGAAGAGGAATACAAAAAGTCTGTAACCATTATATTTTGGTATCAGGTAACGAAACCGATAGTGATTTGCGTCTTAATACTGATGTAAACTCCATAGGCAAATGTACTGCCCGTCAGATTGCACCATATGATCCCTACTTTTCCATATTTTCAGCTCTCTAAAATGGGCTCGTTGGTGATGGAGCTTGGCTTGGCATCCAACACGTATCTTGACACGTACAACCCGGACACAGGCCAATGGGACCAACATATGATCACGGCCGTTCGTAAAGTCGAGAGTCAGCAGCGATTGCTTTATCGCCTGAGAAAAAGCCTCCTGGAGGGGCTGAAAGATGAGGAGTGCCTCGGTATCGAGGACGAACTAAAAATTCAACGACGATCCAACAAGTCCTTTCGTGCCCAATCATCTAGCCCGGCGCCAACCAGAAACCGAACGGACGCACACAGGTGCGTCTGTAAACGCCCCTCAGGCGACGACTCCGACGTTATCCCCCACGTATCCCATAAGGTCCATATACCCAATGACTACTACATTAACCACCAGTCAATCGTACACCGAAACGGCAATGACGAGGGATCTCTCTCAACTGACACTGGAACATCAGCGGCGACAACAACCTTATCAAACCCCCCAGTCTCCACAGCCGCAAATGATACCCACACCACCTCATCTCAACCTCTACCCACCCCACCCTCATCATCATCATCCAATGTATCAGATGATTTCGCATACCCAAGCCCCGCATTATACAACAACAACCCAACTTCCACCACATCAACCACCAATATTTCAAGCCCCCCAAATCTCGCTTTACCCATATCCACTTACCCCCCACACCCCCCACTCAAACGTTGGCCAAACGACTACACCGTCACAGAGATCTCCGCAGGATTCAACAACATGGACGCCCTCGTGGCACAGTCCACAAACGGATCAACTATGACGCACAAAGCTGCTTTCGAACGGGTTTTTGGGAGTCGTTATGTGAAGAGCACCGTATGTAGACACCGCGGAGTATGGAAAAAGGCCCATCCAACCCTCAAAGCGCAATACGAAGCCATGGGACATGACGAAAGGGCCTATTGGGGAGAATTTGTAAGGGTCGTGGAAGGACGGCCGTCTTCGCTTAGGGTCCCTGGTTCGAATTCCAATATGAACCCCACACCAAATTCGAATCTGGCCCCAGGACAGGGCGTCGCTTCGGAGGAGGAAGATGGGGCTCGCGTCGATGAAAGCAGGGTGATCAAGAATTTGCAAGGAAACCAAGGTGAGTGCGCTTCGCTATGCCACCAGACTCACCATGGGTTACAACCTGCGGCAATCTCTTAGTAGGACCGACCATGCAAGGTGAGCAAACTCGCATTCCCTTATGCATCGGCTAACGTCGTTCTAGGCCTCGACGGTTATGATTCCCCATTAGCTTCTTTGACCAACACTGCCCGTTCTTGAGTCTTTTTGTTTTCCTTCATCCCTTAGCCATGCTTTCCTTCTGTCATCTTGTACAACCCTGCGTTTTCATGAACACACTTGCTACGTTGCTATGCATTCCTTTCAATTTCTCGACGTGAAAACCGTTGTACAACATTTGTATACCATCTACCATCATCATTTGTTGCGGACGGATTACAGGGTAATTTTTCATAATTATAAAAGCGATTGAAAAGGGCTTTGAATAAATGGAACAAATACATTTGACGAGAGCAACTGTTCACATTTGTGGCTCATTTGGCGATCAGCGCTGGGAGATCATCAATCGGCTTCCAGGCGCCAGACCTTAAGGGGAACTTGCCCTCCTTCGTAGCCCTCCACCTTGGGTCTTGGCAAAATGGATGGATGCTTCACAATCGGCGTTGTTGGTCCATTCGGTAGCTCAAATCGATAGTGACGAACTATCATTGCGAGGATAATCTAAACGGCAACGCGTCAACCGAAACAGACCCGAAATGGGTTTTATCTCACCTTGAACTCTGCCAATGCGAAGGTCCTACCCAAACAAATCCTCGGTCCATCAGAAAATGTAAGCATATGTCGATGTCCCTGTATCTCGCTCGCTCTTTCAAACCGTTCGTCTAGCCACCGTTCCGGTACAAACTCGCGCGAGTCGGAGCCCCAAAAGGTTTCGGAGGTGTTGAGGTACGCGATGGGCGAGCTAACGATTGTTCCTTTAGCTACAAAGAGTTGGTCGATTTTCGACCCTGAGGCCGTCGTTAAAGGTGTACCAAATGGGATGACATCATCTGCCGCCGCCTAGAAGAAGCTTAGCCTCAATGTACAAAATAGAACAAAAGACATCGTGCGTACTACGCGAGTGGTTTCAGTGACGGGAGGATGGAGCCGAAGTACTTCATGTACAACTGCATCAAGATAGGGAAAGCCAGACATGATTTGTTCCCAAGATGGATCACAGCCTCCAATGAGGCTAGCAAGCTCTTGCCTCAACTTTTCTTGTTTGTCGAGCCTCCTTGACAACTCAATCAAAGCCCACTGTGTCCCAATTGTTGGTCCCGATACCACGGAGAGTTTTAGCTACGTACCGTAAGACTGACTGTAGACGCCCACGACGATCTATGTTAGCACATGACCTCTGGAGCCTGGGGCCGAATAACATACTCGAAGTAGTCTCATAACCTTAATGCCATAATCAGAAGCTTGAGTTCGGGCTGAATTAACCGCGGAGTCATGTCACACACCAGCGAGCAAGAGAGTGTTCTGATTTGGATTATCTCAAGATTAAGCACTTTTGCCAGGAGCTCGTGGCCTGCGTGGACTTACCATTTGGGCCAACACTTCCTCCGATGACATGTGTAGCTGTGTTCCTGCATTTTCGGACTTCACTACCGGTTGCACATTAATGAAGACCAGGAGATTGGCTATGAGAGAAAACGAACCAAGTAGGCCAATGATCGACTTATCGGCAGTGACAGTATCGTCTTTCCCATCCTTGACTTGTCTGCTTCTTTTCAGAAGCTCGTCAGCAATTTTTCCCATAGTCTCCCTAAGGCGGGATAACGTGCGGTTGCTCCGTGTCGGGAGGTTCTGCAATGTCGGAAATACGGGGCCTAGAAAGAATATAATGCGAGAGAAAAAGTCGGTATTCGCATCATCGAATGAATCGAAGACCTCAATAACTGGAGTATTTTTTCCATCCAGTGCTTCAAAGTCATGTCCAAACCCTGCAATTCCAATCGCATCGAGGCTGCGGGTGGCATGTGATACTTCAACTTGACAGGCTTTATAATACGGCTGACAAGGTGCACCTACGATACATGGTTCATCCTCATTGACTGTTAACATAGAATCCGATTTGAATGATGTCTCGAATACATACCATTTTTGAACATCAAACATGACGTACTGCGCTTTCGCTTCATCAAACATTGCGTCCCACGAAGCCTTCATCTGAAGGAGTACATTATAAAGTTATGCCAGAGCCATGAAGCGCCGTGACTTTCCAAGATTCACCTTATGGGCGGAATCATGGAAGACAGCTGACAGCCTTCGAATCGCAGCATTACTGAAGGCTGGTGTTATAGCTTTGCGCTGCCTGGGCATATAATTCAAGAGGTATGCTGATAACCGTGACATTGAAGTTAATCACCTCTTATGGCTGTCACCCTCAGACCAGAGAAGTCCGCGGCCGAACTGTGTACGGATCAAACTGGGAAGCGGGCGGGGTGATATCGCTTGAGAAACATACCAGATTCTCTATGAATACTCGCGCCAGCTTAGGCTGCACATAACCGTAGGTCTCCCTTGAGTAAAAATGTGTGTTCGCTTTCGGGTCACAAATCACAATGCGCTTGCTCCCGAAAGGCCCAGGGACTGTAAATGCAGGGCCGTATTTCTGAGCCCAGCGCTCATAAATAATCCCAGGTTCTTCCTGCTCTTGAATGTAACGGTAAAATCCGAAGACGAAGCTGATGTTCCTGGGCCCTCTGAGTCGAGTAGATCGCCTGATTCTCCAGCGTGATACAATCTTCACAAAAAGTAAAGTGAGGGAAAAGAAGAGTATGACATCCACTCTTGAGAGCTGCTTCATGGGCGCCATAAGGGTCTAGTAGTGTTGGGGGTGCTGATTGACCAGAAGAACACATCCAGCAGCAAGCTTTATTGTGGGGCGATCGTCACCTAGTTTCCCCATTTGGCTTTCGTGGTAGTTCTAGCGCATGTTATATCCAATTGGTAACTTCTAGGTGACAGGATTTGTGCAGTCAACTACATTTCCATCAATACAGTGTAGGGTCATTTCGTACACTAGATTAAGGTATTTTTTTTCCGAGTCAACCTCTCAACCAATTATCCCTAAATCTAACATACACTAAGCTAAATCCGTACGCTATAGGATTATGTGAAAATAAAGCCTGTTGTATAGTGGAAAAATGCATGAAAACTGAAAACTTTCAAAATGTGACGCCTGTCACAGATTCGGCATTCTGCACAGCATAACAAATGCGTGACATCGTCAATCTTGGACGTGAGAAATTAGAAACCAGCTCTCGGAAGTATGATGCACTAATGATGGCGTGATGGAGGTGTGGTGTATTTTTGTCACGCTGCAAAGAAATCCACTTTTTGAGCTCATTTCACGTCCAAAATGGGCGATCTCTTTTTTTCCAGAAAGCTGAGAAGACGCTGACTCTATATATATCTCTCTTACACCAATCTGAGCAGAAGTGGCTAAGAGACCATGCTCCGAAGATTCCATAAAAGTTGTTTGTATTGATTTGGGCTCAGTTTTGCGTCTTCTTCTCACTTTTCTCAAGTACAACACAAGTTCCGAACCTCAAATTTGGCATACATATAGTACATGGCAAGTCGTATTTTACATGATTTTATTAGAGTATCTGAGGGAGAGATGAGCTCGCATATTGCAACTGTGCAGGATGACACTAGTGTGCGAAATGACACTAGTACACTGTAGCACACTCCCACGCTGATTTGTACAACACTAGGTCAACTTGATTAAAAATCGGTACTGAACGTAACGTCCTTCCATTCCTCAATGTTTCGTAAAACTTGCTCCGTTTTGCCCCTGACCGTTGTGTAGCAGTCACTTCCCAGAAGAAGGCTCTTATACAAATCTTTGCCCTTTGCCAACCCCTCACCTCTTACCAAGTCGACGATAATCTCAACTGCTTTTTCAGGGTCTCCTGGTTGGTGGCCATTATACGCTGAATTGTATGAGCTTTTCAGGCGGTCTCTGAGAGTGACGTCAAGCACTATAGTTTTACCTTGTAACGCAGCGTCGGCCTTCTCCGACATTGCCTAGTAGTCGTCGATCCTTGGGACCCACGCTGAACAATTGGTTAGGAAGGACGTGCGGAAATAGCCCAAGTCAATGCAGACGCTGCGCAGTCCCAAAGGCGCGATCTCATCATGAAGAGTCGCAGACAGACTTATCAGACCCGTCATCTGTTTCTCACATTTTCAAGTTCACATACCACAGAAGGTGTACTTCGTGGCAGCATATATCCCTGCGTTTGGCACAGACCTCCAGCCACCGAAAGTGCCAATGAGGATGACTGTCCCTGATTGTTTTTCGCGCATATAAGGTAAGAATGCTCTGGTGACATTCAAAGCTCCAAAAACGTTTGTGTTGAATTGATCCAAAGTTTCCTCTAGCCTGGCGTTGTCATTAGAAACGCAATGTAATCAATGCAACGGTACAACTGACGTGTTTGCTTCAATTGTACCAACCAGAATGTAACCTATTCAATATGGTCTTTCGGATATTCAAGTCTATGACAGGTCAATCAATGAACATACCAGCATTGTTCACCACTACGTCGATTTTGCCATAACCTTTGCGGTGGTGCTCTTGAGGTCGGCGATGGGTTCTGTTACACCCAATCCAAGATTTTCCGCGCCGCGACCTTTGAGATCGTCGAGCTGCGATAAGGAGTGGGTCCTAGCCGTGGCAATGGACTTTGTCGCCACAGTTGAGGGTGCAATTGCAAGATAGCAGCCGATACCCTCCCTAGATAAGGTCAACCCCGTTTGATTATGACATGATCAGGGAATGGTATAGGTAGGATACACACGAGGTTCCGATGATCAACCAGACCAGAGGGGAAGTGGTGGTCATTTTGTTGCGCTGTGGTCTACTATCATTTGACCCCGGACTCTATAAATCGTTCCGTAATGGCTTGAGAACGTGATAACTTTGCAGGACACCTAGCTCCAACAATACTAAGTTTGTTTAAGCTCTCAGAAATATCAGCAGGTCGACATCACAAGAAGTATTAGTGACTTCAATTTTAGGAGGCCTTGCAACAAACGAGGTTCACCTGTCCAATCGATACCCTCTGCAAGTGACTGAAGCTGTTATTCTCGAACTACCAACGAAGAAGCATTGGTATATCGAGACATTCGCAATTATCGCAACAGCGTCTGTGAATGTGCTCTGGACAGTGTAGTCAGGCGATCGAGTCTGGTCACACAAGTCAATGGTCGTTCTACATTTAGGGGGACAATAGGTTGCTTTTAGAACAAGACATGTGCCAGGGTTATCTCGTCAGGTGTTGGTACTCACTAGCAAGCGGACCCATATCTGAGAGTATCTGGGAAGAGAAATTAAGCAAAGGACAAGTACACATTACTCAGAGCTCGGTGTTGACTGATAGCGCTGAGATTATTAAAAGATAAGATAATCATTTCACCATATCGGGGCCGCAGTTCTAATACAGTAAACCTGACACCATCCATCTGTTGCTTTTAGAACAAGACATGTGCCAGGGTTATCTCGTCAGGTGTTGGTGCTCACTAGCAAGCGGACCCGTATCTGGGAAGAGAAATTAAGCAAAGTACAAGTACACAATACTCAGAGCTCGGTGTTGACTGATGGCGCTGAGATGATTAAGAGATAAGATAATCATTTCATCATATCGGGGCCGCAGTTCTAATACAGTGAACCTGACACCATCCATCCATTACATTTGAGGTACCTTTACCATCACCCGTTACTCCTTCGACGTAGTGATTAGGAGCAGTTTTCCATTCCGACACACTCGATTGACTTCGCCTTACTGGTCACACAGAAATGTCAAATGCGCCGACACGACCGTTTATCCGAGCGCTTCTTATCGACATCTCCGGAAACTTGCACGTTGGAAGTAGGGCAACACCTGATGCGGTAGAGGCATTCCGTCGCTTGCGGAAATCCGGGATACCCTTCCGTCTTTGTAGCAACACGAGCAAGGAATCGACACAGTCGCTGGTGTCTCGTCTAAACAAGCTTGGTTTCAACGTCCCGGTACTTCCTGACGAACCTTCTTCGGAACTGGAATCTGGTACAGCCTTCCCCTCTGGAGGACTCCGACGGTACCCTAAGCGAGAGGTT
Source organism: Leucoagaricus sp. SymC.cos (assembly GCA_001563735.1). Classification (NCBI taxonomy): domain Eukaryota; kingdom Fungi; phylum Basidiomycota; class Agaricomycetes; order Agaricales; family Agaricaceae; genus Leucoagaricus; species Leucoagaricus sp. SymC.cos. Next base: position 228,047 of record KQ962165.1, on the reverse strand, counting down.
TGGACAAGTATTGGAGCTCTCGCTCAATATGTACGAAACCGAAACCTCAAAAGGTACGTTCGTTTCAAATTGACTGTTCGCGTTGTGCTGGTGTACACATTCCGTCAATCTCACCTTTTTGGGAAATCTTCAACGAAGTTCTTGATTGATTGACCGATTCTTGTTTGTTTCAAGGCCTTTTCTCCTTCTTTCGCCATCTGCAAAGGAAGAGGTTATCCGTAGCAATTATGCCAGTGACCCACATGGACATTTGGACATGCCCTATGATTCAGTCATTGTCGGACTCGCGCCTGATTTACTCAACTACTCTAACCTCAATACTGCGTTCCGCATATTGAAGGGGGAGGAGGGGAACCAATATTCCGCTTGCGAAGCTCAGACTAGAGCCAGGTCAAATGACGATCTGACGAGTTCACCATGTCCCCCTCTCATTGCGACGCACAAAGCAAAGTACATACAAACGGAGAATCCTCCTGGCTTGTCCCTCGGACCTGGTCCATTCGTGTCGGCATTGGAGTCGGCAGCTGGCGTTGAGGCTCACGTTATTGGGAAACCCGCGCAAACATTCTTTCAAACTGTGATAAACGACTTTTTTGCTTCAGGCGAGCTGGAGCAAACTGAGCAGCGTGGAAGAATTGCCGTTATTGGAGACGACGTAGAGGCAGATCTCGGTGATGGCGCTGTTCAAATGGAGCTGTGGAGGATACTCGGTGAGAGTTCATCAACCTTCTCTACCCCTGGTGCTAGGAAGTTCCGATATACAGTAGCTTCTTTCTCTTCGAGGACTTGCGCTGATGATTGATTTTGCTCATGATCCAGTGAAGACTGGGAAGTACCGTGATGGTGACGAGAGGCGACCTGGGATAACGCCACCAGATGAGCTTTTTGACTCGTTTTCCTCATTTGTCGACAGTCTTTTGACTGCACAGGTTAGTCGCAGCTAGTGCAGTCGTGATTTGCGTCTGACACATTCCAACTAGCCACCTTATCCGTGTAATCATAAACTTTGAAGAAAAACTGTTAGATTTGACGATATAATAGATATTTCAGCCCCCTACAACCGTCCCCGTCAAACCCCTTTTGAATTACAGAAACTCAGAATGATATTTGTGTTCAACAATCATATCCAAGGATACTCTCAGGAGTTCGCACCACTACCAACAAATGATCATCTATAAGAACATTGCTGCAAATCACCACATGTGGTGAAACGCAGGGGAACGGGTTGCACATGGTGCTTTTCGGGAGAAATGCCCGTTTCAATGACCCACACTGCCTCTTTCCGTACTGTGAAACAACGAAATGATGGGGACTTATTCGTGAGTCCTGTTTATAGTTGCCGACGGGCTAGACGGCATTCCCCTTTATGGTCTAAGCGACACGGCCCTAATTTGGAACGCATATGTAAGCCGAATCTGTACCACCGAGAACACAGGGATTGACATATCCCCAAGCGTCTACAGATCCCGAAGCATTTAAGCTTACATCATAGGCGATGAATTTGTTATTTATCTTAGGCTATTCTCCCCATTTGTAATATTACTTGCCGTGAAGAGAAGAATTTCTTATGTGAGTATTTACTGTCTCACCGCCTGGGTGAAATCGCAGATTGAACTTGTTGGGCTGAGAAGTCCTATTCAGATCTGTTCTTACATCTTGAGAGTGACATCCGTGTCTTCTGTTCTTCGACATAATTAATTGTGCAGTATTAGGAATGGATTCACGACATCAGCTGATGAATCAGGAACATCCTTAGTACAATATGTGCATCACATGTTTGCGAATCGCGAGAAGAAGGGGCCATGATGCTGGCTAGCGCGCCGATGCGAACGAGAATTCGCATTCACATTGCACTATAGTTTGGTCTTACCAGCCGCTGAAGAGATCACCGCGGTGGCCTTTCCCGATCCTATGTCTTATTTCAGTAGTTCGGCTCCATATGACTTCAGCTCCTTCTGCTCGGCTGCGGAATAGATGAAATGAATCATACCGTTTTGTCTTGCCTTCCATAGATGACCATACCATCCAGTGGTGAGCATATGGCGTCTGAGCTATGTAAGTGTTCGTGAGAAGCGGGCGATCAGCCCGTCCGACTTATAACCTTAAGCTGGAGCATGAGATCAACTCTTTCCATCGGCGTTCAAATGAAATGACGGTGAGCAACATCTTCCAAAGCAGGGTCCTTTGACCCACTTGGTAGCGACCACATCGCTCTCTGAACATCTCACCTTGGCCAAAAAGGCTGAGAGAGAGGCGACGAAGTTAAAGGTAAGATCGCACGCCTAGCTTATCGTTTAAACTTTACACACTTGCACAGCTTCATGCAATCTGTGTTGTCTCATTGACTCACAAGAATATTCTTGTCGAAGGCAGAGAACAGCCCCACGACTTCACCACATCATATGATTGACATTGAGCGAGAATCTTGGGGTTCAACTATAAGGCCAGACCTCCGGTGGTATGGGCCGTTTTCTTTGCACCCATAATAGTTACCAAGCCCCGTTCAATCTTGTACAAAATTGACATAGCCTCAGTTGAGGCTTGATCTGGGTTAGACGCTATGAATGCGTGTGAGATGATCCCGATGAACATGGGAGGGTATGTAGCAGTTTTGTAAACGCCCGATCTCCCGAGACGACCATAAGTTGAACAGGCGGCTACCAGTTTCAAAAATGAGTGCGCAGTATGCACGAAGACGGCAACAGTAGACCGAGGCAGTGGAGAACCCGATTATCCTAAACGGCCGCCTGCCACACCTGTGGCTTTTCCGCACTCAAGCTGAGACGCTGGTAATCTTCCAGCCTCTCACAACCTGTGTCAAACTCGGTTACATTTTCCGCAACCATGCACTTGACAAGTAATAGTTAGAACCGCTTCGGAGGAGGCGAACGCTAATAAGTAGCGGTCATGCTTTGTATTAATGTGACTGATCCGAAATGGGAGATGTTCGAATAGGGGCCGAACCGAAAACGTCATCGTCATATTCTTCCCCTATTATGATACATCGCCTGACTCCAGAAGTCAAATCCCTTGCTAGTCCTTGGAGAACTTCGAAGCCCATAATAATATCATCGTGAAAAGAAGAAATTGCCTTCTCTCAATCGGCGATTGGCCGATCACACGCCGTCTTCGAAGACGTTCCAGTCGTCTTTTCGATAGAAGAGAGTGATGCAGTAAAGCAATGTTGTCAATTTATGGCATAGCGTTCGTGAACTTGTCCACATCAGCGCCCTTACTGTGTTCCCCGCTTGCTTCTCCACTTCATCGGGAAAGTCCACCTACAAACCCATCATCAAGAGCTGTAAGTTATGGGCGGCACTTCCGGCGAATTTTTAGATAGCCGAGGATACTTTGTTTGCGCCTCAAGGAGCGAGTTCAGCGATAGATTAGTCATTCTATGAAGGCCAATCATGGCGGCCGTATCGGTGCTTCTTTGGTCCCCGCCGAAGGAAGTTCAGGCTCAGGCTAGGTGTTGCCACGCAAGTTGCCAGAGGGTGTGACTTTCTGGATGATTTGGGAAAAAGGGGCGGCTTCTTGTAGATCAAAACATCATCTTATTGTTAGAGGTCACTCTGTTCCCAAGGGCTAATCAGAACTTAAGTAGGTAAGGATCTCATTCAAAACGAAACATTATATTCCTTCAATACATAGAGAATGCTGATGGACAACAGAACCTGGTGAATAACAGCCTTGAGTATGAGACACGATGATAGGAATGTGTTGACCTAAATGGTTTTCCAAGGTTCCGAGGCTGGCTGCACCGCTGAATGTCATCGAGCATCAAGATGGTGATTACCGAGGACGTCGGGGAATCAGGACATACCTTTCCTCCTTCGAAACCACAATGCACGATGCACGGGTGAGAACTAAATCTAGCTTCTTTATATGCAGCCAAACTTTGAAAGTCATGCTGAGAGCTGAAAGAGAAGGCCGGTCTGGAGCTAGCGCTCACGATACTCCAATCGGTATGTCCTGGCCTCTCGATGTGACCCCGCGCCGAGCTGAAAATGTGACCTGATCGAAGGCGTCTGTGCCACTGAAAAGTGGATTGTATATTCCCTACGTCAGAGACAAAGATGAAAACTGCGTGTTTTTAAGCGTGCTTACTCGTGGGAAATGAAAGCCATGCTTTTACGGGCTTTTCGCTGGTATTGAAACGCATAAAGACCGTAGGCTCATGAAAGCCCGTGATAGCAAAGAAGTCGGAGCACCTTTCAGTAGGCTGCGTGAGTGACAATAACGAGGAAAGAAAGTCACATAAAGGAATCAATCTTGAGCTAAATGGTGACGATTCGTGTCTCTTCACTTTCGAGTCGGAGTTAAAGCGCCACGTCTTGGGTTTATGACCGAAGCAGGATACAAACAAGGGGAATTCTTATCCGCGCTGTCCAAGGACGCCTGTTCGGCGACTTGAATGAATAGTAAGATTATCGGAGCGAAAGGAACGGAAGGTTAGTTTGGGTGATGGATAGCCACAGTTGGAATCCTGATAGCGTATTTAGATGACGATCCTCTAAGGTCGTACGTATGCAAACAGCAGAGAAGGGATCCCTGGCGGAAAGAACGTGGAGGCCAGGCGGTATTCATTGACCCTGAGCCACGGGTCCCTGTTGGGAGGCACGGAGGGAATTAGTACGACAGCTTGGCAGTGGATAGGTCACTGGAAGATCATCCTGATTCACAGTTTGAAGACCGAAGCTGTAAAGCAACGTGGGGGAGAGGCGACTAGATCGGCACTGAGCCATTAGAACGGCGAGTACTCTGAATGCCGGAAATCCTCACAAGAAACGCCAATGTCCTGGTCCCCGAACTTCCTTTTTCAGAAGCCGGCCTGCCATTCAGGTTTCGCCGCCCGGCCGAGAAGCCATCGCTTTTGGAAGCACGATGAGATCGACGTATCTGTCACATCGCTGTGACGTGTATCTCGATCTCGCGTCCTCTGAGACGATCCGCAGGTTGTCGTGCTGCGTCGCTTAGCGGAGAGGACGGTGCTCGCTGTACTGGAGATGGGCGAGAAACAGGAGAGAGCAGAAAGAATAGCGCCCAAATGACTGATTTGCACGTGTCGGCATGAGATATGAAGAATCAGGGCAGGACGCCAATCCTCGTCTTCCGAATGGTGCCATATCGGGAATGTCGTTACATACTGGGCGTTACATGGTAACTTATTAAAGGGATCGGATGGTCTGTCGGTTTTCCATATGCTGCCGTGTTTGGAGGTGTTTCCAGACCACAGAGTCCATATCTGTCCCCAACATCAGTTCTCCTCGGCCCCCTCTGCCTTCTCAACGATCTCACAGCCTCAATTTTAGCTCAACCTCTTGTCTCCTTTCGGCCTCTTATTAGATACCCCCCCTCCCTTATAATCCTCCTACTTCCTTCATCACCGCCCGTCTTTGCTATCCCATCCAGACATGTCCTCTCAGTCCCGTTCTAACGAACCACCGGTATCCCTTCCCAGCATCCATGAGCTCTTTCCAGGTATGTTTTGCTCTCTTTTGTCAATAGTCCTTACTCACAGATCTCTCGTAGAGCACCTCATGAACGCTCCACCAGCCCTAGGCTCATCCAGGGTGTGTAAAAAAACAAGCAATGCTTATTTACTCTAACCAGCATTCCATCCGGCCACCCAGCGCCACCCTTCATCTGTAGCCTCTCCTCGATACCGTCCTCAGCCACCACCTGCCCCGCCGTCTCACAGTATTACTCGTACAGAACCTCCAAGAGGTGTATACGATTCGTCACTTCCCTACCACCCACGTAAGCCTGATCCTGTTCATGTCTCTGGCGCCATAGCTCATCGGCCGGTAGGCGCTCCACATGTTTCTGGCCCGCCGGTAGATGGCACATCTGTATATCCTCCGCAACGGATGTCGCCCATGCCACCTCGTGATACCCATCGATTTGACCGCTCTATTCACCCCATCGTGTCAATCCCTCCATCAAATTCGGGACGGCCTCCGAAAGGCCAAGACCACAGTCGCCACCCTGATGCCCAGTCGATGTCTCATTCAGGGTCATCGTTGAATGCCCCAGTGCTTGACGATCCTGAGAATGTAAGTGACGAAGAGACTCCTTCAACCGGCGCACCATCTGGCATTCCTCGAAAGCATATCTGCCCGATTTGTCACAAAGCGTTCAATCGTCCAAGTAGCCTTAAAATCCATTATAACACCCATACAGGCGCTACTCGTACGTTTTCATCTGCACCATAATAATCGACTCAGTGAATTGACATCTGTCTGTTTCAGCATTCCGTTGTCCTTGGCCCAAATGCGGCCGGGAGTTTAACGTTAACTCGAACATGCGGAGGCATTACCGGAACCACACAGCAAATGCCAATCAAGAGGCTCAGGACGACAGTACACGGAGACGACGACGTCGTTCTAGCGCAAGCTCCCCTAACCCACCCTTGCCAATGATGCAACAGTCGGTAGGGGAAACACTAGCGCAGCCACAAGGCAGCGGTCCTCATCACCAAGCACCTCCTTCACAATATGATGCAGCATCTCGCCCCGCGGACGCGTCTCATCAATACTCTCGATATAGGGTATATGACTACAACAAAGATTACCACGGAATGGAAGTGGATGAGATGGATGAGTACCATGCATCCGAGGATCCGCATCGCTCGAACCGCTTACTTGTACCCGTGATACGAGCGTCACAAACATTAGTAGAGCCCCGCGGAACTGAACAACCGGCTTCACGGCACCATAGAGCGCCCGCTCCTCAACAGGAACGTACATTACACCATCACCACTCTCATTCCTCATCTTCATCTATGCGGATGCGTGCTTTGACTCCTGGCTCGAGCTTTCACTCATCTTCTCCCTCTCCCTCCCCTTCACCATCCGTATCGTCAATTGTTTCCCCTTTAAACTCTCCTCCGCCATCGACTTTGACATCTCCGGCCCATTCACCTGCGATGCTACCTCGGCCTCACGCAGCGGGTCAGCAACACCAGTATAGCCCCTCTATGCCCTATCTCAGGAGTGCCGGAGATCCGCACGTTTCTACAGCCCTGCGACCAGCTTTCGATGCTCGTCGGTAATCCCACTGCTCATAAGTCTCATTTCCGCTGTCTTGGGGTTTAATGTGTGCCTTTTGTGTCTCTTTTGTTTCTTGGCTTCGCTGCGTTTCCTCTTTTACTAACTAACTACTCACTGCTTGTCACTTAGTTGTTGATCATCGTTTAATACTGACTATTCTCTGTTTGGCACACATCTGTATTGATACAACACACCTAGCGTACTTTTGTGTCTTCGTCACGACCCTGGGTGTTCTTTTTGTCGTCCGGGTGACATAAATTGCAGCCGTTACACGGGTCATGTTCGATCATTTCGATCATCATATTGTCTTCTGGTAATTGGTTATCTCAGGGAAGCTGCGTCTTGCATATCACCTGTTCAAGCACAATTGAAAGGACCCGTTAAAGATCTCTGCCTTGGTGAAGGGAGAGTATTTTAAGTATCATGTAACTTGCAAAGCAATGAATCAAATCAAATCTCGAACTCGTTATGGCGCCAACGAAAAGAAAAAAGCGCGGGCCAAGACATTAATCCTCGGAGCAGCTAACAATTGGGTCTATCAAGAGGGACCAAGCGTTTCGAGATTTACCGCGTCATTTTGGGGCTTCTGAAATGGATCGATCGGTCACAATAATCGGAGTATCACGTATTGCTCTTCAAATGTAGTGTAGAGACCCCCTTTCGGAACTACACTTAACGTTAGACCACGTTTTTGTGGGCTCCTGTCGGCCGCCTGAGCAGAGTAGTAGTACCATTACTCGGAATATTGGGACCCCTCGTACAAACACAAACGTGGATGTACCGAGTCGTGTGTGCATTGAGGCGACCCCAAGTCAAGAAGAATTGACTCTATGTTCAAATTAGCACTTCAACCTCACGCATTTCAAATTTCTGCGGGACAAGACAGAAGGAGAAACAGAGGCAAAATAAATAAATAATAGGAATAGAAGGACTTCTTTCTACCCCAACCTCTGTTCACTTCCCTTCAAACCCGACCAAAAAATCAGCATCGTACGAGGGGTGGGATTTTGGTCTCACTGGGTAACCAACCAACTATATTCACGTCGAAAAATGATGTTCTCTGGACAGAACTAACCTGACGCACACAAAGAAATACATTTTACACTCATGCTAAGGGGTCTGGTTCGCGCTTGACGGAACGTCGTCCCGGACTACGCTCCGTCAAGCGCAAACCGGATCTACTAGTCCCTCCTGCTGCTGCGGAATGGGGGTGCCTGGTTGTTGTTCATTCGCAAGGGCTTGATGTCTCAACGTATGCTATGTCATGCTTCATCGTCAGACGGAACTACTTGACCTTTGTTCATTTTCGTGAAAGTCGATAGAATATTCTGATGATGGGGAATGATGCGTCGGCGTGGACTGCCCCTGCTCCATAGCATAAGTGTCTGAAGGCACTGGTATGAGGCGAGGAAGATATTTTTATGGTGTTTTAACATGGAGACCTCTCGATTTGTGCCTACATTGCATATAACATTTGTCTAACCGAGTAGGTTAGGTAAATCATAATTGTCCAGCCGACCGACTTCCGAATTGCTGTTTGACTTGCTGTTTGTTGCTATTATGCGTATCCCGATAACAAGGAATATCCAAAAATAATTACAGGTGAGTGACCCACGTCGACACCCGCGCGTCATACGTCAGACGACGAAAAGATGATTTTCAAACTTAAAGAGCAAGGACTGAACTTAATTCGAGGAGAGCATTATTGTGAAATTTTGACAACCATTGACCTATTCTTGAGCTTATCAATCATCATTAGAGACTTAGATGGTGTATATAAATGTTTCTTCTCTCCCAAGAAACAAATGAAAACGGATGTAACGTTGCCATCTGTCGTAACGTACGACTTGATTGTGGTCATCATGGAGAACGATGTTCATGAAGTGAGGGCGGCGGACATATTTTGAGAGAGACAACTTGTACCGAGCAGCGCGCGTGAGCGAAGCCTGACGATCAGAACAGTGGTGATTTTACATGACATGCTCTGCGAAGCGTGTTACTACGCGACGACAGTGAGAGCAGCGAAAATTGTTGGCAATATGAGGATCTGAGGGGCTTGGGATGGGTATGGTGGGCAGAAGTGATATGGGTTTGTTACCAGGGTGAATGATTTCCATGATCTTCGCACTCAGTGCGCATTTGATCCCGATCTTATTATTCTTTAAGTTATATAAACATCCCGCTACTACTATTTACTGCACTCCCCATCTTCCCCGTTGTAGTTTGCTTCAGCTAACCTAAATCAGGAACTGATCATCGGATGGGGTAAACACCACGGGTATATCGGCCAGTGGCAACACGAGGACGCTTTCTTTAGCACTAACATAAACAGAGGGAGTTGATGTGAGATGAAATGAGGATCGCAGAGCACAGGTAGAAATGTCCATTTCATTCAACATATCCATTTAGTTGTCCGATAGGAATTATGTGAAGGCCACACAAGGTGAAACGTTGAACATGATCAAGTCTCGTGCTTGAGAACAACAATCCGATCTACGCCGATCCATGATGGGCAAGATGTTCACATAGTCAGGGTCATTCAGAATTCAATGCCTTATTTGAATAGAACGAAAATCAGGGAAATGGCTCGTTCATGATCGGCACGCCAGCATAACATAATCAATTCTCTACCATCTGATATAAAAGGTAGTTTCCGAGTGTATTATATTTGGGCGGCCCTGATACACGTCGGGTGAACCTAAATCCATGCGTTCTCACCTTCTAAAAGGGCCAGCTCCGTCTCCGTTATAAATTCTTATTATGGTAATGCAGCAAAAATTCCACGGGCGCAATTTCCAGAAGCGGGGGAATGAACCCCCCTTTCCGCCAAAATGGTTGTTTTACGTGAGGATCGGACATGAGGCCTGAGGGTAGAGCAGAATCCAGACGTGTGAGCAGTGAACACTAATCCAACCAGAACAAAAGCTACAGCCGTACAGCAACCTATGATTACTCACTGACTCTACTCTAACTGGCAGATTACTCGGGCCCATTAGATGCCAACCGTAGAAAACGTGCTGTTTTCTGGAATGCCTCACTTTAGGAATATACCGTTGATATGACACATCGTCATCTATTGTTCAACATTAGCAACTGTGACGTAGTCGAGCAAGACATGAAGAGCCGATGACGCTCTCAGGTCCATGACGTCGACTACGACAACCTGGTCATTATCTCAGAGTGACTTTTTGAGGAACTAATGGCAAGAGTTCTTAACAGCATGTCTGGTCTGGTTCAACGAAAAGCATACCTACTTTTGGCATGACTTTTTTTCGGTGTCATCGGAAACATCATCAATGAGAGAATCCTATCTGACAATGCTGATTTGCGTCTAAAATTAGAGAAATGCTGATTTATTGCTGTGATAATGGATGCAACATGTGCTACTTCGATCAGGATCAGCACCGTTCCAGAATAAGAATGGGTGATCAAGCGAGGACTCGAGTCTCGTTCAAGCTCGTATAACTCAAGCAGCGGTGATCTTCGGTCAGTCCAAAAATTTCTTCCTTAACCATCTTAATGAATTGCAAAAAGAGTCATATGTCGCCCTATCATCATGTCAGGTAGACTTAGGGCACTTCTATCTTGACATCGTGGTGACAGTGAGCAAAGATTTGGTCTTGGTATTAATCTGTTCACATATGTACTTAGACGTTTCTGTACCTGCTGACCGCCGCACGTCAGATTCGTAAAATGTTCTGTAATTAGGGGAATAAGGGCATCAGGATCGGCGAGAAGGACATGAGCATCGGCATGTCAGCATATGTCCTCGTGTCCCCGGTGGACCGTTCGGACTGAGGCCCGGTTATACCACCCTAAAACCTTAAAGGGACGTGTTCAGAGGTGTACGGTTGGGTTGGCGAGAAGGACATTGGTTAAAACTGACCTGTAAGGCAAGTCTTGGCTTGGTGCCACTGGGTCCTGGCACCGCGTTACAAGTCTGATGTGACTGTATGTTGGGCCTTACCACATGCACGCCAGGGATTAATTATACCTTCATTCTCAGGGAATACTCCTGTGACGTCAAGAGTCACTACAAGAGTCACTACATGTTACAATAATGTAAAGGGAGGGAGAGATTGCTGAGTATGTTACTCTGATATCAATATGCAGGATTGCATTTAGCAGTTGATTGCTTGATAGTACTTATTTTATATCTGTTGAAACTTCAACCTTAGATGTTGGTATTAATGGGCTTCAACAGTCATAGTATGAATCAATAAATGTGATATGACAGGACATTATAGTAGTTGACTGCATTACATAATGATAATTCAGGTAAGTAATGTCGATTAGAGGACATCGACAGATAAGGACAAATGTAGTAACATTTGGCTGTGACAAGGCACTTCCGGATGCAAATTATACTATTAATTGTGAATGTTTGATCATATTATGCATCAGATTGTGTGACATGTTACACGTGAGAGAGACCCCAACCGCTTGATCACATCAATCTAATGCCGACGCCAACCAGTGTCCTTCTCGCCAACCGTAGAGGTGCCACCACCAGAGGGATCTTCGAAATTCCACTAAAGCCGCAGTAATTGGAAATCAAGGATGAATGTGTGGCTGGCGCCTCGGGACGACATGATAGGCGGTATGATCGTGACAGCCTCGGCTGCCAGTGAAGCCCTTTGACTCGACGCTTCCGTTGAACACTGGTCCGTAATACAACCTATCGACTCCTAACGATCAACAGCTCGTCGACCCTGGTAAATGTGCCACGTTTCCCAGCTTTCTAGCAACCGACAATATGCTTTTGCGAAATTGTGGAAACCATCGCTTGGACCGATGAAGAGTTTGTGGCGTAGCCGAGCTCGACCTTAGTGACGCCGGTCGTATTGATCCCTACGTCATTGGTATTTTTGGACCGGTACATTCCTGGGACCTTGAGGCTCCCCATGAGTCCTTGGCAAAGATTTTATTCTGATATCGGCACGGAAACCCACAGCTTGTCAAGGCTTCGGGCTACAATCGATAGTATTATTGTCATTCGCTTGGTTAGAACGGAGTTAAAGTCACCAGCCTTGCCACGCTCGACTTCTGCTAGATTTTCCACGAATGTTGCTTTGGATTAATACGAGATTCCGCGGCATGAGTGCCTCCATGGGAGTGGAAACAAGAGATTGGACTGAGTGGTCAGATTAGTATGCGGGAAATAACTTTTTGGCCAGCCAAATGCCCTCAAAGCTTTCAGAGATTGTAAATTATTTACTAAGGTAATCGGACACATGAAAGCCTGAGAGCTGGTGGCACCATGAGTGCCATTCAACTGGTACGGCAAACTACGGACTTTGAACGCGATGGTTATTCGGCCTATGCAATTAGCATGTCGATCATCATGCGGCGACTAGAGATGATTGCGAGGAAAGCCACTTGCCAAAAGGAAGTGTTTCGTAACTCGAACTTCCCTTCGGAATCGTGAACCATCGTGACACTTGATTCCAATTTTTGTGGCGCCTCTGGTGCAGCCACAAGAATAGTTGTGGTGATATTCTAATCGACATATGATACAATTGACATCTTCTAACTCCAAAATTTATGTGAGGTGAGAAATTGATCAGTATGTAATAAATATTGGTGGTCATGTCAAGAAGGGGGCATGGTCGTGATGCGCACGACGGCGATCATAAGTGCAGGGGAATAGGGGGGTGATGAGCAAGAGTCGGTGAATAAGCGGCACGGGGAATGGGAAACGTTATGATTATTCACTTAAACTTCAACGGTCGTCGATTGTTCCTGCTGTACCCTTCTCGCCTCTTCAGCCGCTTTGGCTTCATCGGCCTCCATGACAACACGGGAGAATTTGCTCCTTCTACGAATCTGGGGGCCCCAGAGGAAGAGGACCTAATACGCGGTAAGCTCATTGAACCTGAGTCGCTAAGAGGTAGTCACTTACGAAGGGAATGGGCATCAGGAGAAGAGCAATGAATGCAAAAAGGGTATTGGCCCATGGAAGTCCAAGACGGCGGTACATTTGCTGTGTGAAGAGAGGGAACGACAGGGCAGTAATGTTGCCTGAAACAAGCAATAGTCAGAGAGCTAATCTCAGTGAAGAAGATCGTGATTTACTCACGGGCTAAACTTTGACCAGCGAGGGCAGAGGATGCGAAAGGCCCATAACTAGATCCGAGGTTCAGCTCCGCAATTATGAGCAATGTCGGATCTTAGAGAACGCACCAATCGGCAACGTAAGAGGAGACAGCAGTGTAAATCATGAAGATGCCCCAGACAAAAATCTGTTATTGATGAGCAACCGAGCAACAGGGCAGTGCAAAGCAGCCTACCGTAATGCCAATGGTAGGAGCAATCCAGTGGATATGTGGAAAGGAAGTCCAGGCGTAGATGAACATGGCCGAGGGGAGGATGAAACCACCGGCCATAGCCAAGTACAAACGTGCTTCAGGACCCTTTGAGGGGAAATACTTCCTGTAAAGGTGTTCCTGAATGAAATTGGTGCAGAAGCCGAGCAGAGGTGCAACACTTGACATAGAGGTCAGCCTCAAATTGGCACAAGGAAATGGGTTACTCACACCATAGCTAAAAAGACCGATCCCACTTGGCCGCTATTAAAGCCGTGGAGGGTGGTGAAGACCATGGAGATGGATTCGATCATGCAGTAATTAATGCCCCATGCAAAGCCGAGCCATAACTACACGAGAGTCAGGTGGGATAGCAAACAGCTATGACGGAAGACGTACGCTGAAGCTGGCAACAACAGGCTCGGTGAGCATAAGGTCTAGACCAACATCAAAACAGCGTTTTCACCCAGCGATATCTGGTACTCACAGATAGGGCGCGTGCAGGAGATGTAAATGAGCTTTTTCAGATCAACGCGTTCATCTTCAACACGTGCACGATAGCGTTTATCGCCAGTCTTCTTCCTCAAACGCTTCGCGATCTTAACGATCACAATCGTGGAACGCGTTTCGTGCAGAAGGAAGGGAACGAGAATGACATAAGTTGCTGCATACCTAGTTTCAGGCATTGGCAATGCCATTCACGAAGCGGAGACCAAAGAACAGACGTACATCAGTTGGATCCACTGGATCCACCGCCATTCGAGTCGAGGATTCATCTCAATCCACCCCGCTATTACCGGTCCAAAACCATTTCCTGCCAAAGCAACAATGGCAAGAATAGCCATAGGTAGACCACGTCTGATGCGCGTGTCAGTGATACCGCAGTAGTAAAGCTTCGCCTTGCATTAGATATGAAAATAACTCACTCAGGAGGCGCCCAAATATCGGCAATAGTACCACCAACCATTGTTGCCGCCGTTGAACCGAATGCACCCTGGAGAAATCGAGCGACAATAACGGTTTCAATGTTTTTGGCTCTACATTGTTTTCCCGTAATTGGTAAGTGATCACCGTTGCAAATGAGATGAAACACTCACAGTCCAACCATGATGAACATTATTAGGAAGCCGATACCGGAAAAGAAGTACAGGGGTTGTCGTCCGAACTCCTCGCTGAACGATGCTGTGATAAGAGGCACTACGCCAAATCCTAGCGCGTACATGCTTAGACCTTCCGTTGCTTGGAACTCGGTGGCATTGAGATCCCGCGTCATCGATGGAAATCCAAGGTTATACCCAGACGCAGTTGACGCTATGGAAAAAGGTTACCGTCAGTTTGGCTAAGGAATGGAATATGAAAAGAGAAAGGGACGCACATACAACAAGTGTCGAGAAACAGGCAAGGAGGGTAATGGTCCACTTTTTGCCTCTAGGGAAAAACATCGGATTCCGGGGATCATTTGGCTCGAAATCGACCTACAAATAGATAGGCCGTTAGTGGCTACAATTGATTTAGGGCGAAATCATTAATGGAGGACTCACGTATATCGTCTTTGATGATTCATCCTCAGCAGCAAGTACGACCTTTTCCTTATTGTCTTCGCTATTCCCTGCCTCCTCTATCACGGTTATTTGTTGAGTCGTCTGTCTCGTAGACGCCTGAGAAGAAGGGTCGAGGTTGATTCGTGCGGGGCACATTCCATCGAAGGCCTTGTCGCTGACGTTGATGTTGTGAAGTGGTTCGTCAATCGTACTAGGCATGATTGAATGGCTGGATGATCGGGGCGCCAAGCTTCGTCTCGCTGTCGGTGGGTTTCGCCGTAGGCGGGGTGAAGCGCAGATAGGGAAAGGGGGCAGCGAAGCGCAGAAGGAACTACGTGATGGGCGTTCATTTTATGCGAGCACATATTTGATTTCATTCGTGTTTGCGGGCTGATGCGATCCATGGAAGGGTGGGTCGAAATCAGGTTAAGACAGAGCTTCGTCAGCATGAAAGTGGTGTTGATTAGTATGCTGTTTGAAAAAAGCTCCTGTCAAGCAACTCCTCTGATTGATACGCTGCTGAAACGCGTAGAATATCAGTAAGAGCCTTCTCTCAATTGACGGAACTCACCAGTCCAACCGACGTCGCGAATTTTCTGTGGAGCTATGAGATTTTCCAGACGGGAATCGGACAATATCGGTATGGATCGTCAAGAGCGACGTCACAAAAGGCTAGTCGATTTCAATGGTCTCGGAGTTCACAAACCCACTTTCCAGGCATCAGCGCATCACATCAAATGTAATGATGCCGATTGATAGGAAGTTGATCTCGAGCAGCTTGTTTTAGTCGAATGTTCGCATCTGATGGAGGATGCGATTTAGGCGAGGGATACATGGCCCGAATATGCTGTGGAAATATGACGTTAAAGCAACTCTAGTTTTCCTTAGAGGTGTGAAATGTGAAACAAAAATTCTTACATGCTGATGCGGAACAAATCCTTTGAAATGCAGTCAGATACCTTTCTGTGTCTTTCTGTCTTCTCCCATGATCGACGTGATTGAAAGCCTGAGAACGCTTCCAATTCGGATAGAATTTCCCAAGTCAATGTGCATGTGGAGGTGATACTGTGAAGAGAAACAATTCATGCCCATAAGCTCGTTAATCCGGGTCCCTGGCGCGTGAGGTGACGAAGTAGGCGGAAAGATATCTAACGCTTGTGGAGCGGCAGTGAGCTCTAGTGAAGAGAACGCCAACAGCGACAAACAAGTATCCCTTGCTCCGGGAATGAGTGGGTGCATTGATGGCATCGTAGATTTCAAGCTTCGATATGGTACGTCACACATTGATTAGTAAGGTTAATTCGGTCTCTTCAATCTTTCCACCGAAATGAACTGTATGTAGACATGCCTGAATCCCTCAAGGCCTCACAGCGTGCGGCCTTTCATATGACTCAGACTATTCAAATAAAATCTTCACGGTGACCTTGGCGAGGTCTTAACGGTAATTATCTTGGTCATGCCTCCTTGCTTCTTTTTCGACACACCTCCCGTGTTCCTGGCTGCTGGTAGACCACTTCATTTCTCGAACAAGATCACACAGATGCAACATGTCCTCGGAAAAAAAAAAAGCTTGGGCATGAGAGCTGATTGTCTTCTCTATCGTTCACCTTGCGTCTCGATGTGGGTTTGGCCGCAGCGATTGTTGGTTCCCCTTAAACCTGAGTAGCTGTTCTCCGGTATTGATTTCTAACCTCGGGGCAATCGAAGCCTTGAAAGATGAATTGTTGAGTCATGTTCATTTCAAAACCAGCAGCAATTATTGCCCTGTGGGAGCAAAGCAGGGCAAGGTACTATAGACTACCGTGCAATTTTCGGCTTTAGTATGACTGTTCTCCTCTGGGGCCATCGGCTCGAAGACACTTTGATTTTAGTGACTGACCTGAATTTGTACCTTTGTACTACTGTAGCCTATGCTCACGCATGAGTTAGCAAAAACAATGGATAGGAAACGACCAGGTACCTCTTGTGTAATTAGCAATAATTCAGCAGAGTAAATTTTAAAACCATGCAGTTGAGAACTCAAGCTGCCTTAAATTAACGAAGTCACGGCAAAAACTGAGGGAAAAACCCACATGTTGACCGATCCGACCCGCCTGGTTCGAGTAGGCGACATTCAGATGCCAAAAGGTAAGCAATTGCAGTCTGACGCTCTT
>KQ962165.1:189416-210408 GCA_001563735.1 Leucoagaricus sp. SymC.cos | reverse complement strand
TAAGGTCGGCCAATAAATGATCCTCGTCATAAATCAATTCTGATCAATGATTCATTGAGACGTTGATGGCGAGCAAAACTAAAAATCGGACGTACCAGCGATATGAACGCTCAGCGCTGAAGCGAAGTCCTTGACGAGCGAAAGCAGTGGAGGATCTCGCCGTCAAATGGTTAGGTTCGGCTTGTCCCGGCGGCACGGAATTTGCGGCTGACACAACAAACACAACAAACTCGCTAGCCCTCATTACATCCACATCCTACTTTCACATCACTACTCTATATTCCGTCATCCACGATGGCAATCAGAACTATCGCAATCATCAGAGGACACTACTTTACTTTTCAGGATTTCTGGCTAGGCTTCACTTTCATCGATTTCCCTCTTCCGCGCTTTCTACCATCAAATCCCCACAACGTAGACACGGATACCTCGCCGAGACATGCCCCCTCTAGAGCTCCCCCGCCGCATCAGGAGTCCTGTTACTATTCCTCTTCAACACCAGAGACTTCCGAGATACGAATCAGCGACACAGTTGCTGCCAGCGTGGCTACTGCCGATTGTTCCGCTCCAGCTGCTGCTTCCACTTCCGTCTCCGAACCCGACTCTTCTTCATTTTCTCTTGATAAGGACGACCCTTTAGCCGAACATGGAGACTCGGATGATGCTGATATTTCATCGTCTCTTGATACCTCTATCAGCTGCTCGACCGAATTTGACCAGCCACCCTTAGGCCTTTCCGACAACGCCTCTTCGCAGCAAAAGGATCAGGTTTGTCGACTCGTCGGACTTGGAATTTCCGGGTTGATGAATCAAGACGGGAGTGGTCCGTTTACCGGACTCGGTGTTCTTTCTGTCCGTCCATTTTCTTGGAGGCATTATGGCCCTCCTACTAGTGAACTCGGACCTGCGGTGGCCCCTCTTGTGGAAGAACAGAAGAAGGCACTGCATACAATGACTTTGTCTCGATCTCTACCACTAGAGGCGATACCAGAACACGAACAAAATAATTTTTGGGACCCAGAAGCGTTCTTAGGACCAGATACCACATCTCGACTGAGATCGCCACGGGCTGGTCGTCCTCCAAAGACATCTCTCAATGCTCTTTGCCCTCATCCTCATCGTAACTATCGTAATCCGAACCGTGCAAGGCCGCCGGCTCCGAGGAACTTCGCAGCTCCTACGATCGCTAGTGAACTCAAGAAGAAGATTAAGCCTTCGAATCCTAACGTGAACGCTCGAGTCGTTGCTGGCGGCGCTCCTAAACGTCAGCACTGTGGAAGAAGTCGGATGCCTGGACCTCCTCCCCTTCTTCCAAATACGCCTTGCATATTTATGGAAATGGAGCGGATGCGAAAGGCCCGTCAAGTCTTTGCTAGTACCCCCATCAAAGATAAAAATGCTGAGAGGGCAGCGAGATTTCGGACGGGCACATTTATTCGGGTTAGTAGGCGTGACGTTGATGTGAATAAAGGTGTAAGCGATATGAAGGCGGTGAATGGACACTCGGGGTTGGTGCCGATATAGTCGTTGTTCGGGACTCCGACTTCGGGGATGTGGGTCGGGTGCAGAGAGTGTACAACGAGTTTCGTTTCTTTTCTTGGGCTATCGTTCTGGGAATAGCCAATGAATGTTTCTAGGTGTATTTTTATGAGCGTGCCGTGACTCATGGGTCAGGTGAATTTATGGATGCTCGGAGGAATTTAGAGTGGTTCATCTGATTAATTAGCACCCATGGAAGGTGTTTCGAGAGCATCAGCATCAGTGAGTGACACTTGGTTTTCTGCAAACTGAGGCAATTGAATTAGTAACACTCAAACTCGACCATTGACCTGTACATCAGAAAACTCTGTTACGAGATCGTACGTTGAGACTGATCAGCGATTCATTGCGTCTGCTCCCTGTCCACTCAGTCCAACATAATCCAATAGGAACCCACAGGCTACGGCAAATTATCGTCTGTTGGATCTTGTTTACGTACATCATGATGTCCTGATTTGAGACGATTCTTTCTTACCCTTCTACTCAAGTATCGCCACGCTAGTTTTGTCATCAGAAGCCACAACGGAATAGACGCTGTGCTAATCTATCTGATCAAATGATCTCTGTTCTATAGCGACCAAAGCTTTAACCAAAAAATCGCAATTCCTTTGTTTGTGGATTCTTAGCATTGATCCGTGAGTGAATGCAGTTGTGATAAAACACGAATGCATCATCTCTCACGTTATCTGTGACAAAGGAGACAGCATATAGGGCTTAATTACTGCGACGTGCGTCTCTACAACCCTGACTCGGTGGTTGTTCTCGCTGTGGCAAGGTGATTATCGCCCCTCTTGTTACTGCCCTCATATGCGACTCGGACCTGCAGTCAAGTCGACCTAAAGCCTAGCAATGGATCTGCTTCTATTACTGAGGGCCTTACAAAATACTCGCCAGTGCCTGTCGGCGGTGATTTCTCGCCCGCGGCAACCAATCTCGTCTTGTCAAGCGTATCCAATGCCGCTTTTGACGAAGAGGTGTTTAAAAGTTTTTTCTTCACAATTGTCCATGGGAAGCGATGTCTCCTGGACTAGCACGCAGAATGTTTCGCCATTGGACATTCTGACTCTGAACCGTAATCTTGACAGGCTCATGATCCCTGTGGCGAAATCACTCATTGATGGCTACCGTGAGCCTGATACCTCTGTGTCCAATTTTTCTCAATCCTTGCATTTGCAAAATGTTCCAGGGACTTGACCGGAAGTCGCTTTGGTTCTGATAACTTCTTTTCTATTGTTCATCGTTTTTGTACTATTTCTTTCACTTACTTCGGGGCTTCTCATGACAATCAGGGTCCACGACTCCTTGCGTGGAGACAGTTAGCATTTTACTGAGGAAAGCTAGTCGCTCGGTTGAGATGAGCGCAGAACGTGCGCTCGCCACTGGTGATCTTAGAAGTGCCGTCAGTGACCTATTGCATGTTCCCTTGGAGCTGGTGCCAATGTAACTGCTATTATGGGTGACTAAAACATGAACACTGTGTCACATCTCACGTTATTTGCAACAAGGGAGACATCATACATGGCTTGATTGTCGGGATGCACGTCTCTACAGCTTGAACGTTCTTTTTAGCGGATACCCCAGGATACCCCGCATTGCTGTCAAATGAAGCAGTTCCGAAGAGCGCACAATGAGCATTTCTGTCAATGTTGCCACAGCCAGCATTGTATGATATTCTCTTTGGAAACGGACATAGTGCTTCTGCGGATCAATTGTCGAGGACTTGCTTCTTTTCCAGGAACAGAATAGTATATCCCATTCATCACGGTGATATGGATCGTAAAATTCTGTGTAGTTTCCTTTCCAAGGCCGCCGTAAGATGCCAAATATTATCTGACAAGTGGTGCAACGATGGTATGTCAGAATGCTGCCAGTGTTTTCTAGCGCTCTCGGAAGCACCAAGATGGACCTTCATTCGGCCAGAAAGTTGAAGCTGAGTCGCTTTACTCCTCACACGCCATTAAAAGGGTCTACAACACAGTAAAACTCGTTATTATTTAACCGAAGATTTTGTGCGTCCTTCCTCATTCCTCTCCCCAGTCACCTTTACATCGCACAGCTCACGCATAATACGCCTCATCAATCTCTACGTTGAGCATGCAGTATAAAATCGAGCGCAGACCACTCTCTGAAGAAGAGCGGAAAGGACAGCTCGGCGGTTACATCTGGAAAACCATTTTGCACTGGTTTGCATTTGTCATGCTTGAGGGTGGGTTCATCGGGTTGGGTGCTTTTGCCCGTGCCCAGAAGTCCGGCTTCATCGTCATCTCCTCTCAAATTGTCCGCAAATACGACGAGTCTAATATCAGAGGATGTTTCATAGCCAGCCTCATCGCGATACAGAGCATTGCTTCAATGTTTGCTGGGCGTATTCTCGCCCATGCATTCAGTCGAGAGTGGACAGCACAACCGAATGTCGTGGGCGACAGAGTGTCGACCGCCACTTCGAGTTTCCTCGACTATATCTGGCACTTATGCGGGAAATCCAGTAAAGCATTCAAAGCTGCTTTCGCTTCGCTGGTGATTCTGACTCTTCTCACTGTCCTGGCACCCGGGATGGTGAGCATTTCCAACGTCACTTTTTCCGTTCAATCGGAAATACGAGTTGGGAAGATACCTCAGACGGCAACAGATGACGCCGTCCAGCTTCTTGCTTCCCAAAACCGCGCCCATCCCATGCTCCTTGAGCTGATGGAAGGTTGGCCAGCTCCTTCGCCCTGTGGCTGGAGACTTCCACCAAACATGATGATGGCTTTACCACCTGCCCTGGGTCTGGAGGCAGAATACGAAACGGATATCGTCAAGTTCCAGCATGATTGTCGCTGGGAAGCACCAACTTTCAAGAACGGAACGAGTGGAAGTGATCTACTGGTTTCAGTTGCGGGTCGTGAATGGACTACCAATCTTACCCGTGAGCTTGATAGCTCTGCCGCTATTGGTGAGTTTCTGTCCGATAATCGATGTCCGTTAGTACTCAATGACTATTTAGTAAAAGCCTCTAGCATAAGCCCACTCTATCTTGCTGACCCACAGCTGAGGAGCAATGTTAGCACCTCCGCTTATTCGCTCGCGGGAGGTAATGCGACGGTCGATGATGGCAATTCTACCTATGCGATTGACCTCGGCAGTCTGCCCGCCTCTGTCATGCAACAAGGAGTTGGTTTATTCATTGATGGCCAGCTCTTCATTTCCTCTCTCGTAACCGCTCTCGTTTGCGACCCGCGGATCGAAATATCTCCCGGTAGAATTCACATTTCCAACAATGGGACCGTTGCGGTGGTGGGAAAAACCTCCTCGTCACCGTCAGTTAATCGCACCGACTTTTCTCGAACAGCGGCCCACCTTATCTTGTCAACCGCATTCAACGCCGCCATAAACGCGGATTTGCTGGAAATTGACCACGTTAGTCGATTTTCGTCGCGATTGTTTTTGGGAACCACCGATTTCTCTTGGAAGAACTCACGGAACATCCCACCGTTGAACATATCTACTCTCAACAAGAACTTTGATAAGTTCATGAGCGTTGCAGCGAAGACGTTCGTTGACGGTTATCGCAGCCCGGACAACATAACATCCACTGCTTCCCGATCTTTCGATCTCGTTCCCGTCCCTGCAACAACTACAGCATCCAGCCTGGCGCTGAAAACTTCCATACCTCTGTTCTCTAGCGTCATATTATTATTTGTGTCGGATGCTCTGTTCCTCTTGGTGGTGTGTTTGTTCGTTGTATGGGAAGGACCGAGATATCGATTTGATATCGAGGGCATCCGAAAAACGATCCCAGGAGCATTTATATGATGAAGCATTGTCCAGGAGGAGAACTGGAAGGACTTTAAGTACGGGTAGCAAATTGTGTATTACAGAATCACTTCCTCGGACCAGGCTCGAGTCTTGTAAATTGTTATTTTTTTGTTTTGAATGCTTGTGACAATTATGCTTACTTCGAAATTCCAAATTTTACTGGTGCTTTTTCGTATGACCATGATACTGGATTCGCGTTCTAAAACGTCAAGTGCCCCGACTTTGACTCAGTCATTGCTTAGTTTCTCGTTCCCGTCCCTGCAACAACTACAGCATCCAGCCTGGCGCTGAAAACTTCCATACCTCTGTTCTCTAGCGTCATATTGTTATTTGTGTCGGATGCTCTGTTCCTCTTGGTGGTGTGTTTGTTCGTTGTGTGGGAGGGACCAAGATATCGATTTGATATCAAGGGCATCCGAAAAACGATCCCAGGAGCATTTATATGATGAAGCATTGTCCAGGAGGAGGACTGGAAGGACTTTAAGTACGGGTAGCAAATTGTGTATTACAGAATCGCTTCCTCGGACCAGGCTCGAATCTTGTAAATTGTTATTTTTTTGTTTTGAATGCTTGTGACAATTATGCTTACTTCGAAATTCCAAATTTTACTGGTGCTTTTTCGTATGACCATGATACTGGATTCGCGTTCTAAAACGTCAAGTGCCCCGACTTTGACTCAGTCATTGCTTAGTGCTTGAAGCTCGGAGTGAGGTCAATAGAAGGCATTTCAAAATTTAGTTCCGGCCCGGAAGCAGAGTAATTGCCACGTTTTGCACCTCCTTCTGCTTCCGTATCTGGGGTTTCTACTTGGAGTAAGCCTCTAGAATGTTCTTTTTTTCTCCCTGCAAACTCGCAATCTGCAGTCATTATCATGATCGCATTTCGTGCGGTGCGTGGGTTCTCCGAGTTCCAAGTACCACGACGTTATTGAGGGCAGTGTGTCTAACGATAAAATCCTGAGAGTTTCAAAGGACAAGTGCCGAGAGCGAGGGTCTGTCGACACCTGTGAAACGAAAGAGTCGGCCATTTATCGGTGGGATACGTGGCAAAGGAGGGACGACGTCGCTTTCTCCAGGCCAGAGAGTGAGAACTTGCTGGTGCTTCACAGGAGTCATGATCGCAATGCTAAGACAATGCTCAATGTCAACGCAAGTCGACACAAAGGGCCGCCCTCAGGTCTGAGCGCCGAGTTCCTTGGACCCAAGAAGAGACGAATGATTGAGCGAAGGATATCCATGAAATCAGACTATCAGTGCTCCACAAGATATTCCATCGACAAAGCGCCTGATCAACATAGGATTAACATCTGAAGGTGAGCGCGTTTCAGCGTCAGATTACATTGTGACAGGGAGAACGGAAGAACTGACGACGGAACAAATGACATCACGACTTTAGTGACCGTGGGAACGCTACGTGTCTACATCCATTTGTGGACACGAACCAAAACTCTGTTCAATTACCCTCTGTTCGGAGCACAATGCGTCTACCAAGGCTAGCCCTGGGTTTTCTCCTCCTGGGAGGAGTATATGCTGACCAGGGTGGTCTATACCCTCCAGGTCTCCTACCATTAATTAACAGAGCTAATGCTCTACTTTCTACCGGTCAATTTAACGAAGCTGCCAAGATATATTCCGAAGCTATTGGTATGTGCGCACAAGTTCAGAATCTGAGTGTCTTTGCTTATGGAAATCTAGACCAGGCTCCTATGGACTATCTGTTGTATTATAAGCGCGCAACTGCGTATTTCTCTCTTCAACGACACCCAGCCGCGCTTGACGACTTCGAGAAAGTCTTGTCATTAACATCCAACACTTTCGACAATGCCCATCTCATGAAGTCTCGTATATACGCTAAAGAGGGAAATTTTGAGCTTGCGAAACCTCCCCTCAAGCTCTATATCAAAGCTAAGGGCAAGACGAAGGACACGGACGCAGAGGAGTTGGAGCAGGATATTGCTGAAGGTGAACAACTTCGCGAGAAGTTGGAGAAGGAGAGAAAATCGAACCTGTGGAATGCTTGCGTGGAGACGGGTAGCGCATTGTTAAGGAAAGCTAGTCACTCAGTTGAGGTGAGGACTTGGCGTGCGGAGTGTGCGTTCGCCGCTGGTGATCTTGAAAGTTCCGTTGGTGATCTATCGTACGTTCTTCTCCTCTTGGATTGTTCTGGTTTTCGACGTTACTCATACACCTTTTGTGTAATTGACTCCAGACGACTATCTCATCTTCTACAACCGTCAACCACTCTCCTCAGCCGCATCTTCCGTCTTTCCTATTTCCTATTACCGCCCTCGCCAGGCGCGATGAACGCGCTCAAACAATGTCTTCACTACGACCCCGACTCCAAAGTCTGTCTTTCCCAACATCGGCTAATAAAGAACCTCGACAAGGGGTTCGCACAAATAGAAGAAATGATGGGGAAAGAAGATTGGCATGGCGTTGTCAAGCAGTTACTCACGCCAGGTGGAGGAAAGACAGGCGACCTATGGCGAAAATTCGAAGAAGCTATGCAAGAGAACGTCGGTTCGCCAGAAGCTCTTCTCCCTCTCGTCCCCCTATCTCTCCTCGAAGTGTCCGCCACATCTGGCTCAAGTAATCTTGTCATGAAATCCCTACCACTCCCCGACGCTTCCAAGATCTCCATCCAGCGCCAAACTCTCGTTCGTTCCCTCTGTAAATCTTTCACCCATCTCGCTGACCAGTCGAGAGGAGAAGAGTACAGGAAACGGATGGGTAAATGGTGCAACGAGCTCTTGACGTTGCAAGGCTGTGAAGAGGATGTTGACGGCCTCATTGGAAAGGGTGAAGGCCTACTGGCAGAGGAAGAGTTTGAGGAGGCTGTTAGAGTGCTTGAGAAGGCGTTCGAAGCTAGCGGCCGCAGCGATCGTAACGTACGTACTAGTATTTCCAAAATTCCTCCTATGGCTGACTCATCTGATGACTCTACACCAGGTCCACGCTCGCCTATCCAAAGCTCAAAAACGCCTCAAACAGTCCAAACAGAAGGACTACTACAAAGTCCTTGGAGTATCCCGCGATGCCGACGAAAAAACCATCAAAAAGGCGTTCCGTCAAGCAGCCAAAACCGCACATCCAGATAAAGGAGGTTCCGAAGCGAAAATGGCTACTGTTAATGAAGCATACGAGGTCCTCTCAGATCCGGAGCTGAGAGCGAGATTCGATGCTGGTGATGATCCTAACGATCCTAGTGGTGGTGCTGGTGGAAATCCTTTCGCGCAGGGAGGACATCCGTTCGCTCAGTTCTTCAGTGGTGGTTTCCCTGGCGGTGGTGGGTTTGCGCAAGGATTCCCTGGTGGTGGATCTGGAGGATTCCAGTTCCATTTCAATAGTCATGGAGGAGGCGGTGGACGGAGGGGACATTAGGACGTTTGAGACGTCGATCGTTTGGTTCTTGGCACTGTTTTATTGTACTATTTCGAAAGCACTATTACTATTACCTCCCTGTCAGTTCCATGAAAGGATTGTTACGAGATATGGGACGTCAGTCTGTCGTAAACTTCAGAGGAATGTTGACTGAGTAGAGATCGTCTCGGCCAGCAGAGACAAGTCCTCGCTGTAGTGACTGACGCTCGCCGGGCAGTTGCTGCCATGTGAGTATCCAAAGTTGGGCACAGTATGTTGTTCAATGTCATGAAACAGCAGAAGGTAATTAGTCACATTATCCTCAGTATTAGGCCGGAAATTATTTGTCTGTTCAGGAAAATTCACAGGCTTCTTGGCAGTAGACATGCCGCATCCTTCAGCACAAGCGTCGATACTGTCCACGGCGCATTTACCAGTGTCACTGCTAGGGTCGTCAGTCTGTGCGGCCATAATCCAAGAAGAGCAGGATAAAGAGAACAAGGTATAACCGGCCTTCTCCCAGTGACAAACCCTCGGTCTGCTTCCTAGGTGGTCGACTTGGACATTGTGAGATCGTAAGGCGTTGAGAATCTAGGTAAGTGTGTTTCGTGTGAGGGGAAATATATCGCTTTCGGTGCAACATTGAAGGGGGGTAAAGGGGATTTGACCTGTATCGAGACACCATCTTCGAAGACAGCCGAATCAGTAGATAAGTTCTAGCTCCTTTGCAGATTCCAGCATAGTTGCTCCATGTCACCCTTGGTCGTCCGCACAGTGTTCATTGACTGTATTCCCTCAATCTTCGATTGTACTTCTCGCTTAGATGTTCGCTCGTAAGCTGAAGTCAAGGCCCAAGCTTCCGCTTGTGTAATTTCAGAGCTTCTTCGCGCCACTCTATTGGGGAAGAGCTGATATATATGCTCGTTAGCCTCGTTCCCTCTCTAATCTGGATTTCTGGAGTTCACTGAGAGTATGTATGAGTTTCAACGTTAGCATCGGAGGAAATTCTCAGTCATCATGAGCTTTCGGTTGAGTATCAGAGAGAAAGTGTCATATTGGCTGATCGACTCCTACGAATCTTGTGTTGAGGCCGAAGGATGTAGATCGCGCTGAGTATTTGGATTGGCATTAATGGTAACGTTTTCGTATTCGAATCCTTGTGTAGATCCTGTAGCATGAACATTGGAGAAGAATCATTTGATTTTAGCAGAAGATGTGTTACATCGTCTTCAAATTTTGTGGATGCAGACTTGAGGTTCGAGGGGGATGAGGAGCATGGAAAGGATGAACGTGAATGACTTAATCGGTAAGGGTCCTCCGGATTCTAGTGATCGGTCTGGGGTCCGTGATCTGATCCAAAGCACACGCAAGGGTGGACTGCAAGAACTCTGTTCATGATGCAAGACCACTGATGGTTATTTCTCCGACTACATAAGTAAACGTGAGTTGTGTTCGACGACCTCAGATGGCCCATATCGACCATCGCCCTCAATCAACGTTAATCAACCTTGGTACGCATCCGTTCCATGTGCCACTTCAAGCTTCACAAGGCTTGACAAATCTGACATTGTCACCAGTACTCCGCGCTTTCAAGCGGTTTCCGTTCAAAATGCATACCGCATACCTGTGGTATGGTCATAGACGCTCGGCTCGAAAGGCACGAGCACGTCCAAAAGATGTATTCTGTCCCTGTGTAGTCATTTTCGGCGTTCTGGGAAGCGATTGCAACTGATGAAGTTACGAGTGGAGCTGGATTGCTTCGGGATAATAGTATTGTCAAGGTCTTGAAAACAGCGAATGACACGGTCCATGAGACGAATCTCAAGATGTTTATGACGTCCCGGCGTGATTGTCGCTCGTCCAGTTCACATTGAACGGTACCTCATCGACTCGTTTTCCCGTGTACTGCATTTATTACTTCTATAGGTGTACTGATGGACGCATTTACCGTGGCTTCCCAAACAGCCTCAAGCTCACGAGCATTGTTGTTCCCGGGCGGCTCTGGACTCACGCTGTACCTCTGCCACTTCAATCACAGCAACCACCAGGTCTACCACCCACACCCCGAGCACCTAGATATTTCCCAACCACCCGCAAGATCTCTTCTTGTCCCAGCACCCGTCTTCCACAAATACCTTTTTCAATACTGACTCATTCACTGGCCGAGCAAGACTCGCGGCCCCAGGAGCGATGGATAGGAACGGAGCAGAGATCTGGAATGGCCCTGAAAGCCCAGTAAACCGATTCTTTTTATGCTTGCCCTCCTCTTATCGACAGTTAATAAAGGCCCAAACACAAGTTTTAGAGCATCTACCAACGCCGAGCATATCTATCGCTGCTGTTGAGGGCTCGCGACAGACCTCTGCACAGCACCCCCGCGATCATCATGAAGATTTATATATCCCTGCTCATGCACTTTCCGGTCTCCCTCTGCATTCAGATCTCGGAACATCAGAACATTTCGAGACCGGAGTATGTCATTAAGCTTGAATTCACTTGTGCCACTCTAAGATAGTCCCAGGCCTTTCCATCTCCTCTGTTGAATAGTCAAGTACCTCACAATGGTCTACCGGAAATCGACCACAACTATGCCCCAGCTGTCGGAGAGGCCACAAATTTCAACAATTATAGTCTCGTGTCCATAAATCATATGAACACGGAAGTGCGTTTCGTCGTTGAGGATTTGATATTGGCTCCGCCTGAGTCTCATGATTCTCTAGGGTCTTGCGTCTTCGATACCAATCGTCCAGACGACATACGGCCCCTTCAATGCAATGTTATCCGTGAGCCATTCTATGTTCCACTGTAATGTTACTTGTTCTCACAACAAGTTGAATGCATCCCGTAACATGTTCCCGCCTTCCGTCGCATGTTCGCCGCTGGCAAGCAATGCTTTGGTGTAGATGCAGACAGCTTCCACGTCCCAACAATCCCAGACCGTAGCTCAACAAGATTTATGGTTTGACCTACTTCCAAGTGGCTCCTCCGTTATCTCAAAATGCGACGGAACGTATCTCGGGACCTCTTTTGTGCAAGATGATGCCTGCTTGATCCCGCCGTCGACCAGTTCTGGTATTTGGGGAGGCAGCACCAGAGCGACATGCCAGTGGACTTGATGACTGGTTCAGAGTGCTTCGTATCAATGAACTCAGCAGACCTCGCCTAATGTATCATGACATCACTTCAGAATCAGTACTCTCTTGCAGGGTTACATATCACACTCCATTTCACGGAGTTTCCAGTGTCGTGTTCACATCTTCAGCATTTTCTGGATAATCTCAGTGTTCGGTACACCTTCCTTCGAGTATTTAGTCATTGGAAGGTTGTGAACAAGGTCAGTAGTATGCATCAATTTAATTATAGTAGCGATATTAAAGAGACTAACGAATACAGATGAATCTTGAGCCTTCATAACCACGACAACTCTCAACATGTTACCCATTGACACTAAAGATTTCGTCTTGGGTGAGAGGACGGGCTATTGCTATATCTATAACTGCTATAAAGTAAGTCATGTTCGTAATTTACCAGCATTAAGCTGAATATTATAGGGTACCGTGACGCCTGACGAGTATCAGAAAGTAAAGGACCTGTTAACACAGTGCAAGGAGCACCCTCGTCCGATCCCTGTTACGGTTATTGGGAAAAAGGAAGGACAACGTTGCGGAGTGATTGGAGCCCAGGATTTCGTAGAGGTTTGGGGTTCTGAGTGCGATCCGCGTGTTCGGATGGCATGCTGGTTGCACCATATTTGAGTGTTGGGGGCGAGAAAGATCTTCATGATCAGGATGTACTCAGCCTCCCTTGATCCTCCCTCTCTTTTTTCTGATTTCATGGAGTCCCTCCTTTAATGCAATCACTGGCACCGTATGAAGTTACATTCATATCGGCTATTTACTATCGTTGTATGATGCTAAAGTCAGGGCTCTTTACTCGATACATATAAAAAATGGGATAGAATTATGTGATGGTCAAGGTGGCATTCTGGAAAGTCTGGTCGCTAGTACCGACTTTAATAGTAAAGGTACCAGGCTCGACGACCCAGCGGTTATCCCGAGACCATAAGCCAAGGTTTTGCACCTTCACATCGAGTGTAACTGCCGTAGATTGGCCAGCACTTGAATTTGAGTGAGTACTGCAGCTGCTTGAAGGCGGATCGAGGAGCTTACGGAATCTCAACTTTCGAGAAAGCGATGAGCTCTTGGTTGGGCGTAACAATTGAGCTTCGATCATCAGTAGCATACACCTGGACCACCTCCTTTCCTGTTCGTGAACCTGTGTTCGTGACGGTAACAGACACCTTGACAGATTCTGCAGAGTGGCTGATGCTGGACGGGGAGATCTCTAGGTTGGAGCTACGTCATTGATTGAGTCAATGAGAATCAATGCATAGTTTTGTCGGGCTCACTATTGGAATGTGGTATAGCTTAGGCCGTGACCGAAGCTCCAAAGGGGTTGTGGGCTATTAAGAACGTACTACACTCCTGTTAGCCACCGAAGATGACATTGAAAACAATAATGTCATTTACTTGGTTTCCAAACTTGAGTGTTCCGTCGTCGAGGATCGCTCCAGGGTTTGAAGCTGGTCTTCCGCCCTTCAAGTAATTGTGGAACGCCGGTGTGGTGCCAACATCGCGAGGGACAGAAAGAGAGAGTTTGCCAGAAGGATTAACGTCTCCGAAGACCACCTCTGCGAGGGCCCGACCTAGAAAAAAATTGATTGGACACTGTCAGATGAGAGGTCATGAATTGTTCACACCTCCATATTCGCCAGGGTAGAATTGGTGGATGATGGAGTCCACATCTACGAAGGAGATGAGCAAGCTATTCGGCTTCACCATATCGGCGACTCACGATCTTTGACCCACGGCTCAGCGATAGGCTTTCCTGTGACGTATACGACAATGGTCGGCTTTCCAGTAGACTGAACGGCTTTGATAAGCTCAAGCTGAGCACCAACAAGGCCAAGGTCGGACTGATCGCGCATTTCGCCGGTGGTAGCATTGGTGTTTGGCGTCCAAAGTAAGGTTTGATCGAGGGACCAGGTTCCAACCTATAGGTTTCAGTTGTAAGATCTGGGTGTTTGAAGTTTATCCTTTCAATGAAAGCTCACCATAATGATCGCGGCGTCTGAATTTTGAGCAGTTTGAACGGCCTCTGGGAAACCCGACTGATCATTAGACCAGAGATCCGCGCCTTGAGCGAAATTAATCTTCGTTGAGCTCGAGATGTTTGCGAGATGCTGGCGGAAGCCGTCAAGAGGGCTGATAGCGTTGTTGGTAGCGTTGAAGAATACATAGTCACCAAACTATGCAAATGTCAGCTTGACTTAGTGTCCAAATATCCGACGACTACTCACAGAGACACGGTTAACCTGAGGGCCAATCAAGGCAATGGAGCCAATGTCTTTGCTGAGAGGCAACACGTTATTCTTGTTCTCGAGGAGAATGATTGTTTCCCGGTCGGCACGTTGAAGAACAGCCTGGGATGCGGGGGTGCGCAGTGAGGCGAGATAGTCGGCATACGGGTAAGGATCTGAGAAAGATAATGAATAAATGAAGCTCCCAATAATGGATCGATCATACTTTCAAAGAGGCCAAGCGAGAATTTAGTGCGGAGTAGGAATTGAACTGTGTCATCAATATACTTGACATCCACGCTGCCATCTTTTACTTGTTGCACCAGAGTTTCGTAGGTGTATGTACCTTGAGAAGTTGTGAGCGAAGAGGATGAAAAGAACGTTCAGGTATGATTACTTACCACCACCCATTTCACCGCTTAGCCCGTTTTCGAGAGCCGTCTTGGCTGCACATTCACGGGTGTCGCATGTGCCGTGCATCGTGATTTGAAGGTCGATAGAACCTGCATCGCAAGTAACCCAGTACTTGTATCCCCATTCGTCTCGGAGCTATGAAATAGCACAAGTCAACAAAATTGGTATCAAGCCGAGGATAATGAACACGTACAATGTCCGTCAGGAGATCTGTACAAGGTATTATATCAATAGTCCACTCAAGAATGAGGTAAAAAATATACGAGAGTTGGCAACGGCAGGAATACCATCATAGCTGGCGTACGCGGTCATGATTGAAAGTGAATCCAAGCAAGCACGATTGAAGGGTCGTAGGTAGGTAGTTCTAAGTTCCCGTTCACCTCCAGTAACCTGAGCGAGATTTCTAGCTGCGATCTCAGCGTGCTTTCAAGAAATACAAGTCACCCGGGTACTTACAGTCCGCCCTGAGGTGATCCGAACGCAGCAAAATGCTTGCAGGTAGCTGCAACGCGGGCAATGGCAGTCGAACTGGCATTTCGGCGCCTACCATCCTGCAGACCGTGAACGTAGGCGTAGCCAAGCTCTCCAGTGAGATATGGGGATTCACCAAAGCCTTCCTCAACTCTTCCCCATCTCAACTCTCGTCCCAAATCAAGCACCGGAGCGAAGATGTGATTAATGCCTAGACCCTCGGCCTCTGTCGCAACGACGTTCGCAATATCATGGATGAGCTGGATATCAAAAGATGCGGCAAGTCCAACGGGAGAGGGGAAGATGGTGCCATTATCGGTGAATCCATGAAGGCCTTATCGAGAGGGGTGAGATGACAAAGAGCGCGTCTGGACGTGAGATGCCAACCTTCGGACTGGAAAAGCGCGGGAATTCCCAGTGTCGTGTTCTCCATTAAATACTTCTGGCCAACGGTGACGGCATAGACGAGTTTCTCCCACGGTGTTTGGTAACCCGCCCAGATACTTCCTGCACGAGTATTCATCATCTGTGCCTACATAGTTGAATGAAGTCAATATTAATCAGACCAACGACTGGTTCCTCCTGGTACGGTGAAAAAAACGCACAAGGCCTGTGTCATTGTGAATGAGGGTATCATCTAACGGACTGCTCATGTCCATCCAACCATTGATATCACCTTGAATTCTAGCAACAACGTAAGCAACTTTGTGAGCGAGAGAGTTGTGAATCTGCTTCTTACAGCTGGGAAACCTTCTCCTCCAAAGACATACGCGGGAGTAGATCATTGACACGGGCCTCTATCGACGCCTTGGGATTTTTGTAAGTCGGCACAGAGCCATCTTTATTGGCCTGACGGGCTTCAAGGCTGAAGTGCAAGTCATCCCGAACACCAAATAAATCGTGGGCATTGGAGGTGAGTACGAGACATGGCAATAGCGCTGAGAGAGACAGGAACTTTTTGGAGTTCGTCATGGCGAAGATGCGCTGGCAATGAGTACCCAGGTGCAGGAACTCCCAAGTGTTCGGCTGGCCAGCTTTATAACAGCCAGTTGCACATGCTCAACGTTCCGAGAGGAGCCAGTGCGGTTATTAATTGCATTGAAGCTGGCCGGCTACTGACTACTTTTTGTTGGGTTGTCCGAAAATACAGTGTAAAAAAAGGGCCAGCTGACTTCCAACAGAAGGGTCAGCTAGCCGAATGCTTCTTGACGCTAAGTCCAGTTGTAGTTTCGGGAGAGTTAGCCCGAGATTTCTCCAATCCGCTTCTTGCTCCCTCTGCCACTAGCAAGATCCGAAGTCTTTGGATGGCTTTAGTGACTACATTCCCAGCACAAATGACATCCATTCACCGACTTCAACCGAACAAACTAGACGAAGAGCACCAGCATAGGAGGTTGCCTGTTACTGAGAGGAAAAGATTTCGATAAGCGATCATTTAGCTTCTGGTAAATCTACGGAAAGAGGTCGAACGACCAAGCCAAATGGATTGAACTCGTCTCATGCTAGTTATTGAAATATTGATTGAGTAAAATAACAAAGAACCAAGTCAACGTCAACTGTGTAAGATAGCGCGGTTGGCAAAACCGCTCTCCGAGCGTCCGTTCGAGAGAAAATCAAAGCTAAAATAAGTCGTAGCTGCAACGGATCGACAGTTTTCTCTCGTGTGCTATTTCCGATAAGTCCGGAAAGGGCTTCCCGACGGACCGGGCCCCGGTCGCCGGTTAACAATACAGTTGAACTGCTCATGCCACGATTTGCGACAGCAGAGTCGCAACAGTGGGTCATCGCCCATGCGATCACGAGCGAAGGAGGACAATCGATTATCCCGAGCCTCCAACTCTAGAACTCGAAAATGGTTTCTCTAGATTTTGTCATGAATTATTCTGTCCACCCTGTGCGGGAAGGCTGCTGGGACAGTCTCGATCATGATATCGGACGCAACTACAAATCTCGTTCACTTGGATGATCGGGCGCTTTGACTTCGTGAATCTGATTGTTAGCAATGTTTGAAATTTGAGTGACCTGATGTGTCCGCAAGGAACTGGCGAGAACTGAACGCTACTTACGAGCCATTGTCATTTGGCAGAAGCCCGACAGAGGCTTTGAAGGTCTTCAATTTGTTATCCGGGTTGATGCCTTATACCCCTTTGCACCAAAAGGGTACATCCCATAACATGTTTCTAACTTTTTGATTGAATATCATCGATGACATCTTCAATGCCATTTCAAATCAAAAGCGCCCTGATCCAACTTGTCTCTAAATTAAACCAAATTAGGTTTTCAAATACATAGGGCATAGTGGGTACAGCTGTACAGCAGGATTAATGTACGGAAGACTAGATGAAGGGATACACTGGAGCAAGACTATCATTACAAAGGGGTTAGGTGTCCCCAAAAATCGACGGAGAATCGGAGTACCAGAAATAAAGTCTGCATGGGGCGATCAAAATGGCTCGTCGAGCGTTGCCATTGGCTGCGAGGGCAGTGACGAATATCATTGCATAGCCTTCGGATCGTCCGCTGTTGTCGTAGAAGGCGCTTTCCCGTTGAGTGTACCTGAAGCTGATGTCCCCTCAGTCGCTGTGGAGCTCGTATCAGCTTTTCGCATTTCCGCCATAGCTGTTCGTATAGCCTTTGAACGTCCGATTGTGTTCAACAGGCCTTGCTTCTGCGTTGGTCTCCAGTCATCGGGAAGCTGTTCATGGCCGATCCATCGACGCATCCATTCAGTAGGGATCCCAGCTTTGTTCTGTGATTTTGTTTCCCACACACCCAGAATGATGGCCATTTCTCCCCTCGCGATCTCTGCGTGTACGTTATCCACTGGACCACATTCCTTCTCCCGACGGATACGGGACCGGGCAACATCAACGGCATTCATCAACGATTCACCAGATTTATCACCTTCCTTCTCGGGTTTAACGTCATTGATGAGTTTGTCCACGAGGCTTTGGTCTATATGGATGGGAGCAAATTCATGTCCCTCTGGTGTATCATGATGTACGAGGCTGGCGTTATGCTCTATTACGTTGTGCTTGCCGATTTCGAAGAGGTTGATGGGTCGTACACGTTTCAGCATAGCAAAGCCGACATAGGTAAGAAAGAGGGCAAGTGGGGTCGAGAGTCCGTAGCAAGCTTTCAACCCTCGTTGAATTTGCCATGCGGAGACATTCTTTCCATCACGGTTGCTGTTAGTAAGGTTAGCAAGACAAGACGAGACGAGAAGAATACAGGCTTTTCTTACATATAACCATGATTCGCCATCGTGTTCAAGGCAGGACATGGCGAACGACTGTCTTCTGGTCTGGGCGGACAGAAGCCATGTTCTCCGGTCACAGGGCAACTCTTGCCCAGGTGTGGGTGGATTTGAGGGTTTGCGTCAGGTTTAGACATTTGAGAAAGATGAAAAGTGGAATGATTGAGAGGACAGCACGCATGTCGTCTTATATAAAGTGTGGTGGGACAAGGCACGGTCTCCTCGGAGGTTTTCCAGGCGTTTTTGTGCCTTTTGTCACAGAGGACCCTGACGGTCACCTAATTCGAGGAAGCGCCTGATGTGCCTATTGACTCGAATATCTCACAGTGTGTTGATGATGTGCAATTATCCTGTCGGTGACAGGTTTAATGCGATGACGGTGATCACCGCATTCCTGGTCCTCATTTCGCAAACCATCGGCCTCATGTACTTCCCGATAATTATGCTTGTATGGGGCCACCCGACGCCTGCGTTTGATGTGGCGTTACGTAAAGGGTTCATGCTTCAAAAGACGGCTCGCTATGTCATGAGCTCTCTGTTCAAGATCAATATTCTCTCCGCAATGCTTTTCACAGGACAATACGTAGCACGTTATTTCAACCACTTCAAACCATCAGCCCAACAAGCTGCGCATCACGTCTGGATTGTTTCCCCAATTTTGCACTTCATCACTCATCTCGAAAACAATTGTTCCTCCTCCTGCTATTTGTTCATGGAGAATAACGGGCGTAACGACTGGTTCTCCATTGACAATTAGTGATTTCACGTATCGCTTATGTGGTGCTCCAGGAGACTTAATTGTTAGGCGACGAGAACTGGATTGGTGGCTATTTGTGTTCGGCTGCGGCCAGTCAATGATCATTTCATCGAAGAATGGCCTGAATAAGAAATGAGTCAGTCACTGTGACGGCGCAACCGCTGTGTGGGCTCACGTTCCAACGACGTATTCGCCAGAGACGGGATTCACTGGATAGAAGCTCATGGCGCTGAAAATATACCAAGCACTCATCTGTCCGCAGTCCTCGTTCTGTTCAATAATCAGGGAAAATGCACTGGTCTTTGTTACGGGGAGAACCCACCCCAGATAAACCCTGTGGGGTATTATTATAGTTAGCTGAAGCAATGTCACGAACCCTTTCCTGTGTTCGCAATGCAGCGCCCGCGAGTGAATAGAGATATGGAATATGATGGGATGGCTGTACCCTAGTATTAAAACATGGTCTATTGGCGGAAACTGATGATATAAGTACCTCGTTCGTGTGTTGATTGTGGCCGCCATTAAAATGATCCTCCAAGCTCTTAACGAAGCTTACATTACCCCCTCGGTGCTGAATGAGCTGTGGAACGTCTTGAACCACATCAAATGTGTAGATCCACTTGTCACCTAGATATAGTTAGCGCGATGAGGTGGCGGCAACGCGAAGGCGATCAGCACGAACCTTCTGTCCAGCCGCTGTCTGGGCCCGCCCAACTCCCATTCGCGTTCCGGGCTTCCATGAAACCTGTCTCGTTGTTGAACAAGGTGAACGGAGCGCGTTGCGAGCGATTGAAGAGGAAGGATGTAACGTTATCGGGTTTTCCTAACGTCTTGGCCACGACGTATACTGCATAGTCGTCGTCTATTTGGTGACGTTCCGCGGAGTGTGATTTAGCTCCTACAGATGACTTTCGTTTAAGTCGATACGCACAAGCATAGTCGAGGGTTCTTGAACCACTCTCTGAATGGATATCGTTGGCGACCCATCCCTTGCTGGGGTCATTGTACACAGAGGACAACCCAGCCCGGACTTCAAAGTCCACGTTCTATTTGGAGGTCAGCCAATTGCAGAGAAGAGAATGACGTAACGGCACGCATGTACCTCCTGCCGATCACCGTAGCTATATTCCTTTAGTCAGGCACACGAGTGCTTAAAACGCAGGAGACCTACACAGTGGTTAGGTCCCGTACAGGCGGAACAGTGGCATCCTTCCACACAGCATCCCATGCAAGTTGGCGGTCGAATCCTGTGACATTCTTTCGGAAAGCCTCCCCGATTAGCGAGTCCGCATGTGTTCCGACCTACAATGAACAAGAGGTTCATAACGAGTCGTATTTAGTTATGGAAGCGATGCTTACCATAATATTGGTTTCAGCAATGTTTTTCCACATTGGTAGCCAGCCTCCCTAAATTTAGCCATCAGCCCAGGCGCTTTGAGCTTTAGGAGCAAGAGTAGAGCTATTGTAGAGCTACTCACCTCTTTGAAGTCGTTCAGCATGCTGGTGACCATCCCAGGTAATCTCTCCGGAGCAAGTAGGATTGTCCAAGCCCAAGCCGCTCGGTATGTATCCTGAAATCGATCATTTCGAGCTCTTCAGAAATATCCTCCATACCGGTCGACACCATGATTCTTACCCAGATAGAATAGCCCGCGTAAGAGGCACCTTCGTGAACTTGATTATCGTACGCCGAATAATAACGATTTTCCTCGAATTGCTCGTATGGATATTGAAGCCCATGTACCACGGCAGTGTAGAATATCTCAAGATCCTCGTCAGACGCGCCCTTAATCTGGATACGGTCTAGCTTCTCCGCCCATTGACCCCTGACTTGTGCTGCTGTAGCTTCGAGGGAACCTGGCTTGGGCTTGGTGCTCTCATCTATAGTATCATTCAATAAAAAAAGGTGTCGATAACGTTGATGGCGTTCCTTACCAAGGCCTTTGGGCGGGTCGGGGATTTCTAAGTCGATGTTACGCCTGGCTTGGTCTATCGATATGAAGCTCGTCCCAACTCGTACATTCACGACAAAGTTCTTC
>KQ962165.1:161765-183243 GCA_001563735.1 Leucoagaricus sp. SymC.cos | reverse complement strand
CCTGCTGTGGTGCGTTCCTCTCTCCTGGCGCTTTAGAATTTCGAGTAAAATGGATGACCTGCAGAAACACACGTAGCTGTGAGGATAGAGACTAGGATCGAAGAATAACAG
Organism: Leucoagaricus sp. SymC.cos; assembly: GCA_001563735.1. Lineage (NCBI taxonomy): Eukaryota > Fungi > Basidiomycota > Agaricomycetes > Agaricales > Agaricaceae > Leucoagaricus > Leucoagaricus sp. SymC.cos. The sequence goes on along the minus strand of KQ962165.1, from coordinate 183,132 downwards.
ATATTCCCGTGCAAAAACAGTTTTCCTCGAATCTTCGGACATTTACTCTCTCATCGTGCCACGTTAGAGCCACGTCACCCTTGTTACCTACGCTAAAGCCACCGTGGTCATGCATGGAAATTGTGTTCTGAAGAAAGCTTCTTGATCTGAGGGGTGATCCTTCTCGCACGCGCTTAAAACCCTTTGATTCGTTCCTAGCTGACGCGGGCTTCATTCGGTGTTCCGAAGGTCTCGGGCCAATTCCTTATGACATGGCCCAATTTCTCCTTCACCGAGCGCTTATTGGACGAGAGGCAAAATTTTTGACGAAATACAATACAATACAAGGCTGTTCAGACTACGGGAGTGCTACATATACAGTACAAGTACGCGGAATGATTATGATGAATCGTCGCTAGAAGAACAAACCATCCTACTTCCCCTTCAGCCACTTTTCGAGGCCTAAGCCTTTATATATCTTGTCAAGGCCCTATCGGACGTAATCACAGCGTCAGCGGGAGGAGGCAGCAAATATGTGACCACTGACTGTGGCGGCGACAATGCCGTTGAGGAAACTATCGAGGCCAAGGCCGCTCAGCTAACGAGGATCGGTGAGTCTAGTGTGGGTGCAAACTCAGATGTGACCTACAAGTCTTCCAAGCAGGTTGAGAACACCGGCAAGCAACAATGCGACACCACCAACAATTTCGCGCATCGAATATGACTGATCGAGCTCAAGACGCTCCCGAATTCCAGGCTCCCACCACAGCCCCTAGTGAAGCTGGATCAAAGGTTGAAGAGAAGGCGAAGAACGACGATCGTACTCCGGAGATTGAACAGGATGATGCACTGGCAGACCGCCTGTCGTTGATCGTAGAAGATGCGAATTCTCGAGTTGTACCCATGTGCGATATGATTCGAAAGGTTAGCATTGGTTCAGGTTTTTCATGTCCAGCCCCTACATCATCCTCACACCTGTCCCGTAGCATATCGAGAATATGGAAGCACAGAAGGAAGAGGATCGCGACGAAGACGAGCTCGTCAAGCAGGTCAAACCTCTCCTTGAGCAAGCGGAGAAGGTCCTCCACGAGACTAGCGGCTCTATCCATGGCGCGGACCCTGACAATCGCCTCACGAGCCGAGGCAAGAGGAACATGCAAGACCATGTCGCCACGCCGTCTGAACAACGTCTCGCTGAGGCATTGAAGGTGGTGAGTAAGGCGGTCGCTACCTATTTTGGACTCACTTCATCTGTTTTCGGCGTCTAGCTTGTTGGAAGCGTTCAAGGCACGGTCAGCTGGGCCAAGGATAAGCTCGAAGCGTTCCACAGGGTGAAGAAGGACCTTGGTCCTCTTCTCGATGCACTTGGCCGTAAGCCTCTCATCAATCCTTTGGGCCCGGGCGAAATACTCACTGGCTCCCAGAACCAAGGTTCGTGTTACGGTTTCTGCTTGGGCAACATGTCTAACTGAATGTTTTATATTCTCTTCCACAGTCTAGCACTCACGAAACTCATCGAACAACTGATTGTCAGCAGGTCGTCCTCGCGCGTCGTATACGAATGAGATTTGGTTCAACGCTGGTACTGGGCCAGACTCCTTCTCAGTCACGGGATGCTTTTATGTAAGCGGACGTTGAGCCGGAGAATTCCGTCGACTGCTAACGTGCAGCGGATTTCAAATCTTTTCAGGTAACTTGGATTTATCGAGGTCAATATACGTTCTTTTTTCTCTCTTGGGCACTCGAGTTACGATACCGCTATGATATCCTCTGTTTGTTGATTGTGATTTTGGATTTGAATCATTGTCCATTGTCCGTTTCAGGCTGATACCTAGGCATTAAGATGAACAATTCTGGCGAGTCTGCCAGCTGATCCTGGCCGTCACTATAAACTACATTGCTTGCAATGTTCAGTTCATCATTGTACTTCAGTACCGGCCAGAACTGAGTTAAAAAACATATAAATGGAAACAACAGAAATTATCAGACAGACTCAAGGCCCGCTATCTGAATCGCATCATGTTGATATAATACAAAGCACTCCACCCGAAGGGGTCCTATGTGCTACGAGGCATTGGTGCAAACTTGAAACGAGACCGAAGTTCAGAAAAGACGCTTGAAGAAACCCAGCCTCTTAGGAGGTGGCCGTGGCCGTGGATTCTAAGGTCGATTAAGTCCCTTAAACTTTGTGTCAAAATGAAAAACAACTTACGGCGTTGAATCCGTAGAAGGCTTGTAAGTGACGGCCAATCGGGACTTCCTGCTCAAGCTTCTCGATCGCCTCGAAGAAAGACCACATAGTCTTTCTGAAGAGGAGGTGCTCATGCTCGACCGTCGCCAGCGCCTCCTTCTTTTTCCTCCCGATTTCGTGTTCATCGTCAATCTGAGCCAAGAGTGGCTCGATTCTGGCTTCATGGTTGGCGAAGTATTTCTGAATTTCCTCGCGAAGCTTCCGCCCCTCGGCTGACTCGTCCAACTTTGTACACAGCTCACGAATGTCATGCTGGACAAATACAAGCCTTGTTTCGTCCACCCCTGGCACGTCGTTTCTCAAAATCCTCTTTGCAATATCTCTTTTCCCATCCACCCCAACTTTACTCAGCTCAATCATGTCGCCAAGAACTAACCACGCAGCGGATCGGTCTGGCACAAGAAGCCACGCGAACAACAAACCGTTCTTTTCATCCTCCATCAATGCCTGTCGAATCTTCAACATCCCCTTAACGCCTTTTTCCAAGCGGACCTTCTCCCACCCAGTCAGGAGAAGACTGACCTGGTCCATCTCCACCGCGCCCTCAAAAGTCTCTTTCAGAAGTTCCCAGGCCTCGGACATTCCATGAACAGATAGGAGACCGGGTTCAGAAATGTCGTGCACCCAGATGTGGATAATGAGTTTTACACCCCTTGAATCACTTCAAGTTGCGGCTTAGTGGCTCAATTGCGGGTATATGAGTGTGCTATCACTTACAGCTGGGTATGAAGGCCCCTGAGTGAGTCTTTGATCGCACCGGCATTACTGCGGTCAACCCATATGGTGGGAGCCGATACGAGCATGATTTGATTTTTCGACTTCGGATGGTTGACAAGATAAGGCTGGAATATACGATAATCCACATATATATTGTTTTGAAAGAGTTTGAGGACCTGGATATGCATAAGTGAAGGACTATGCCCGTCTCCTGCTACGAGTACACACAGGCTGGCGGATAGAGCATTGGTAGGACCATACACTAAAGATGGACAAAGCTATTTGTCAGTCTAGGGGATATTTACGCTCAGTGTACCCTTACAAGACGACGATATTGTCCTTCTGTGCTAAATTGACCACCTCCTGGGCAGACTCTTGAATTGAGGGCATGTTGAGTGGCAAAGGGACAGCTGTATGCCGAGATAGTGGAGGTGATGCGGACAGAGTAATGTTCAACTTTGCCTGTTCATATATAGAATATTGCATGCAGCGCAGCGATCTCAATCCGGTATACCGGCTTTGGGAAATAGCAGCTCATTTGTTACTGACTGCTAATATGGCCGGGATGTAATGAACTCCGAGATGAGAACGTAAGTAGGGCGAGCGAAAAGTGTATTTTGTATACTAGTATGACAAGCTCGTTTCGGTGAATTGAGGATAATGAAGCGCATCACAAGAAACTCATGAGGCACTTGAAAGGAGACGTTGCTTGACTCGCGTCAGCGGACAATCTCGGAGCAAAGGACAGAACATGTTACGTGACGTGTGGGGAACGAATGGACTGCGTAAGGTGCCAGAAGATGCGTGTAGCCATACCTGGGCCCGACATCAGAAATGCAGAACATCATTGACTCTACGAGCCTGATGAAGGAAAGGAAGTTGAGCAGAATACCATACAAAGTGGGCCGGGTGCGCATGTAGGGCATGGCGTGAACCGAGGGAACGGAAGGGGAGTGGGCTATTTGTGTTGGATGGGCGATTATCACAGAAGAAGAAACTGATCGGGGCTGGCATGAGGCGAGATCACTTGGCACGTTTTGGTGGTCTTCTCTAGCGGGAATGCCACTGGGTCTTTCACACGTGGCTGACCAGAATCGTCAGAAAAGTTGGAGCCGACTGGGAGCCGAGCAACGCGTGCTCCAGATACCAGCGAGGCACGGGGTTGTAGACCATCAACGGAGAGGGATCGGGACACAAGCAGTCGAGACCATCAAACAATGAGGCTGGAAGCCGTGGTCAGAACTGAGATTATCGTTGTCATGAGCCCCTTCGAACATTAGTTGACGAAGTTCCTCATCAGCTTACAAAAGTTAAAGGAATTTTGTTTAGTATGGAACTACCAGGGCACCTTTCAGAAAGTGAAACATAGAGTGATCCTGAGTATGTCGGAAAATATGGTTGGGTTCAAGTCAAGATAACCTGAATCAAGACTAAAAATTTCAACCACCGATGACACCAATATCCCCAGTACTTCAGGAGTATCAAAATTGCAGAACGTGCACAGGATGCAGATTACTGCTATGGATCATGTTTTTGGAGTCAAATATGACAGATTCTTAGTCAATTCTATTGCAGAAGAGTGTGAAGTTTACTCTGAGAGATAAGAGTGACTCAAACTGAGTGTAGATTAATTCACAAGGCCTGACCTCGAAACATGGTCACAGCCGAAACCTGAAAAAAGCGACCCCGTGAGGTATCTTGCACATTCCAGTAGATGCATTGTGTCTACCGCTCAACGGCACCTCTAGGATGGAGTTTTATATAAAGCAATTGCCTGGAAAATGCTCGAAAGGTGACAGCGTAGACTTCACACAACTCCCAAACTCCCATAAATCCTCAACGCTATCTCAAAAACATCCTAAACCTATCTTGTTCAGCACTCCGGTATCTGATCCTTATCCGACCTTTCAATACCAGCTAATTTTGAAGTTCCTTCTGTATCTCGTGCCTCTAGATGGGTTTCTTAGAAAAAAACAATAGATGTCTAGAATGAACTTCCTATACTCCAACTCAGCCCCTCTCTGTAATGAAATCAATAAACGTAGATTTCAACTACTATCATTATGAGAACTGACTGCTCATTGATGTAGTAACGGGTCTGGGCACTCCGTTGAATACGAGCACAGGGCCGCCTGAGCCCGTCACCCGGCGCCTCTTGCCGATACAATCACCAGTGGTTCCTCATGTCATCCCTCGTATGCTTATTTTTTCTTGGTCGGATCCGAAGTTTTCTGACGGTTCTCGTATGCCCCCGTCTCTCACATGTGTACATGCGCAACGGCGAGGTAGGGGGAACAACACAACTATTTTTGGTACCCGGGGATCTTGCAGCAGCAAACAAATGAGTGGGAATGTTGCGTTGCATTGACGGCGACCGACAAGCAACGAAACGCAAAGGGGAAACGTCTCATAAGTGCCGAGTGGCTAGCAAGGCCTCGACCGTCGAAGACTGCTGGATCCCAGGACTTCGAGACCAGTGTGTGAGTAAATGGGAGGTTGCGATGATGCTCAGAGCGATTTTGTTGAAGCGATGCATGGTGTTGATTATCAGAACGAGAGGTCGACCTGTTCTGCGAGAAACGCGAGGAGCGACTTTCTTCAATTTATTCAATGCTACGGAATCTCGGTCAGAATCATGTCTGAACGAAAATCATTATTGTAGCCACTCTTACCTCTCTCAATATCAAGCCCCGGTCCACCTAGAGAAGTATCATATGGATTCATATCCAAGACCTCTCGTGATCAAACTGACCTTCTCGAGGACCTCGTCGCTGGAACAGCCTGATTTGCGAGTCCTCGTCAAATTCGAAATTGAGAGCTTCTCCAAGGCTGAGGCGAAAGATTTCGAGATCCGGATGAGCATAGCACAAAGCAACGCCCTCACCCTGGCAATCTCTCATTGACTGGAAGATCGTAGAAGTCTTCCCTGTGCCCTTACAATAATGAGCATCAGAGTTTACACTAGTTGAGGAATGTGGTAGCGTACCTTTGGTCCAAGCAGCATGAAATAATGGCCTGGTTCCTTCCCTTGGACGACGGAATCAATAAAGACCTACTCTTTCCGCTGCAGGTCGGTTGTCCAGTGACTCGCTTGGGGAAATTGAAGGGAATCATCTTCAAAATCGTCAGAAGGTTGGTGTCGATTGCATTGTTTTGTCAGTTCGAGAGATGGATTTCCACCAGCAGCAAATGCATCTTCAATCTACAAGGCGGAATTATCAATTCGATTATTGAAGCTCTAGGCGGATGTTATATGGCTCACCTTGTCAAGGACAGTTTTTCTTGTATCACTGTACATAAGCGATGCCACTGACGAAGAATGATATGAAGATTAATTAAGAAGCCAGCTAAGTGATAAACCCGCCACTTGCGCATGCTTAACCCAATGTGACTTCCAAGGTGAGGGAAACGATGACGCGACGCGAGCGGCCGTGGTTATGACTGACGGGACGAAGCGTTAGAACCTTCAGCGGAGCCATGGGGAGGGTTGGGAGGTAGAGGAAGTTGTGGAGTAGCAAAGCGCATCAGATGCGCTTATCTGAAAAGGCGCCTGGCTGCGGTAAAAGCGCTGATCTTCTCTTTACTTGCCCGTTAATAGGGGAGAGACCTGAGGGGTATCCAATGCAGTTGGAGAAGCGGAGTCAAGGGCCGGTGAATGAGCGTCTTCGATTGCGTCAGGCGAACAATGAGGCCCTGCCCTTTGTCGCATAGTCAGTTGCTGAGGTTGAAGGTGATTCGCACAAGGAGACAATCAAACAATGCTTTGAAGGGCGCATTTGGCGAGCAGTGATGCGTATTCACCTGCATTGCGGGGCATGGGCGCGATGAATGCAACAAGTCAGAAAGAGATCCACCGTTGCGTTAAATCTTCGACCCCGAAGGAAATTCTTCGACAATGTGAATGGGGTGCTCGAAATCAGTCCCAGGATTATTTCATCCAGAATTGGAGACTTTAAGGCACCATGAACGAGTGGTCCAAATGGAATATGAGCACCCATTCTGCTAGCCAGCGCTGGGTTCATTGGTGGAGAACAGGGCATCTGTTGATTGTTCAACCAAATCTGGAGGTATGTGCCTGAAATCGTGCAGATGAGAGGCATACGGCATTGCGTACTCGCAGGTTGCGCTGAGAGCAAAATCAGAGGAAAGGCGGAGCTTTTGAAGGTGCAAGAAAGAAAGCGGTAACCAAGTCACCCGAACTTCGCACTAAACCAGTGCTGCCGGCACTACGCCCATGTGACATATCATGAAGCCAGGAGTACCTCATGGGCGGCACAAGAACTGGTCCAGTGCTGCCGGCACTACGCCCATGTGACATATCATGAAGCCAGGAGTATCTCATGGGCGGCACAAGAACTGGACTATTGATCAATCATTAGCTGCTATTAGAGCGGAGGAGCGGCCTGTGGAGGGGCAATCAGTCAAGGGAAATCATATCAAGACCTGTGCAACGCATGCAGAAATTCAGATCCCGGCTTGCCACTGCGTTCAAGGGACCAACTGCCAAGGTTGGCGCTTGAGTGCTTGGGCGCGGCAGCCCATATCACGTGAGGGCGGCACTCCCAGGCGCTGAGCAACAAAACTCGAAATCTCAGCTTTTCTCCCCATTTTCCCTATCCTCTGCGGATGCAATACGCAAATGCACGTTCACCTCTCGCCCATTTCATACTAGCCTCTGCCAGATGGACCGCAGAGGTCCCCGTGTCTTTTCTATCAACATCGTCAACGTCATCGGTTCTATTCCTGATCGTCCTTTTGCTCATGAACGTTGAACTCTCGTTCCGGTGAGTTCCCTACTCCAGTTCTTCTGCGATTGTACTCATATCACACAGCATCCTCCCCGGCTCAGCATGCGCTACACGCCTCTCGAAATTCTCTCTCTACGGAAACTACACTTTCTACACCTTATGCATAAGCACGGGGTCATTATAGCACTAGTCAAATGTGGCTCCACCGTCGATTCCACTCCACAAGTCGTTTTTCCCTGTACACATCACCCTTACCCAACGAACGCGCGTCGCAGGCAATTCCTGACACTATATTATCGCCATGTCAGATGCCATCATGTAACGGCACATCTAAAATCATGGGCAACTTTCTGGGACGTTTAAACCTATTCAGGAGCACCGCTATATCTATGCGCAACATTTCCTTTCTGCATTACCAATCACGATTAGGCGAAAGGCTCAATGTGCCGAGTTCTGTGTCGCGATGCCGCAGACGGCGCTTGGAATTTCTTGATCGCTTCGTATGGCATCCGAGTTGTAGCAGCATCAAATTCCTTCGTCGCCTGGCAACCTCATCATCACCGCGGCTTAGCCTTCAAGACTACTGGTCTCACGAAGCTGATCCATACTACTGCAACTTGGTATGTCATTGGTGACGTTGATGCGCTTTAATGGAATTTGGAAGAAATATTAGGAGAGCATCAAGGAAGGGGAGGAGCAAGAGTTAGCTAGTCAGGTTGCTCAGGGCGATCTTTTCGGAGAAAGTTCTGTAGACGTACCTGATGAGCATTATGAAGAGGAAAGTAGCCAGTAGATTGGTATCCTACATTCGCACTGTCAGCAGTAGGCGAATGACTCTGTTTAATGCGCGCCATGTATTCAGTATTTACTAGTTGTCATTTATCAGACTCTGGTATGCGAACTTGTGCGGGGAGAACTCGCAAAGTTTCTATAAAGGCATATAGTCACTGAAATCTGAATTTCGATCACTACACTCCTGTAATTGGTCTTCTCATGCTATTCTCACTGCACCCAGTCCGAATCTCGACATATCCGCCACTCGAGATTCCTTCGATCACATGCAATGGTACATGTTCACATCGTTCTTGGCGGACTATGGAGGATCGTCACAAGTAAATACTTGAGGGATGATATGAGGAGCCGGATCTATTGCCCTGCGCTCGCGATCCACTACTAGCTCTAGCGCGCAGTTGCTACGCGAAAATACACGCCATGACGATCCAAACGTCGGTCATTCTCGCGGCGCCCATTCAATTTCTTTTCCTTGTCGAGTGCTCTCTACTATTTACCAAGATCCACCGCATTTCAAAGTTTGTACTCTATTGTTTCGAGCATCTGAGTAATATTTCATTCTCATTGGCCTATTTTCAATGAATACCGAGATCAATTTGCCGGTCTACCTATTTCATACACCAAGCACTCCACAGCGTTGAAACTAAACAAACATGTTTACAACTGCTTCGGACATTATCTGGTCATCACTAACTTGAGGACACCCAGATAGGCGCGAATATATAAGTTCACTGCAATCGTCGCGATCATCATCAAACCGAGCTGAAGTGGCAAACGAAATGCCAAAAACAATAACACCTGTGTCAATGGAAGACTCAGTCTTGCCGTCCTCCTTTACTCCGTGAAAGGAGTAGCGTAGATGAATGTGGCGTTGTGCATAATAGGCCGAGGTCAGAGGCCGATAAGGTCCAGTGGGAATGCGACGAAAGGCGATGCAGGTGTAGGACGGTGAAGAACCGTAACCATGATTGAGGGGATCTTAGGCAGGGCGGTGATGGAGAATGGTCAAAATTGGTGCACATCAATTAACATGTCCTCAAACCCCAAAGCTAGGTGTTGTCGAAGCTGTAGTGCCGAAAGTCAGTGTGTGACGTGGCGGGATGTGATATGAGTGATGAGAATGAAATGATGTGCGGCGACAGATTGTAGCACTTGCAGATTTCAGGTAGGAGACCATTTACAAGCAGGCAACGGGGTGGCTGGGCTTTGATATTGTCGCGGAGAAAACACGAGGAGCGACCTGGATGAAGTGATCATTCGTAGACTTGGAGAACATGTCAGTCGCTGGACTTCGAAGAAAGGTACGGGATCTATCTGTGGATGAGCTGTTGAAGCCTGAAGAGCAACAGGACTTCAGTCGAGGGTCGTTTGATGAGGATGGTGAATGCGCACCTGATACTGTAGCCTTAATTTGATGCGTATGGTGGATCGCAGTCAAAACGGGCGAAGAGCAGACTATAAGTCTCGAGGATCAATCAGACGCTGAGATATGAGAACGTATAGACAAGTCAAAGTGCCGAGGTCGTGTGCGTCTCGAAAGGAGGGCCATAATCGGAAACGGTCAAACGAGGATAATAAATTACTAATCGACTCGCGCTGTGGGCGAGTGTCATGCACTGCGAAGAATTCAATCAAGCGCTGCGGATCATCAGCATCCCGGTGTCCTTGCCAGAATGAGCTGTGAAACCCTCAGGCTCCCACGATCACCTCATCTCGTCGTCCTTTTATCTTGCCACTACTCAGCCAGTAGCATTGAACAGTCGAACCAGATTTGAAAGCAATTATGAGAGTCGGTTAGTATGGTCGACGCGAGGGAATATAGTAAACGATTTCTGAGTTTGCATGGGGTTGAAACAAGGCGAGGCTTCGTTTCCCGAAACAGCATAGTGCGTGACTATATGATATATTAAGTTCTCACAGCCAACTGCCTCATGTTCAAGGTGCCGTTGGAGCTTGGCGCCTCACATCTTGCCTTTCTCTTTGATCTCTGAGAGAGAACATACCTATACCCAGGAGACACTATAGTGCCCCGTCGAGGGGTAACAGCAACACCATGTTCCGCCGATCCAAGGTACTTCTCTCTGTTTCGAGAAATGCAGCTGACTGTCCATTGTCGTGGGTTCCACCTGAAAGCGAGTGCGTATTTCTGCCTGCTCTGAGAAACACAGCTGACCGTCCATTCATGTGGGTCGCACCTCACAGTTTGTGCGTACTTCTGCCTGCTTCGAGGAATGCAGCTGACCATCCATTCTCGTGGGTCACACCTGATAGCGAGTGCGTACTTCTGTCTGGGTTGAGAAATGCAGCTGAGGCTCCATTCTTGCGGGGCCCATCTCACAGGAAGTGTGTACTTCTGTCTGGTTCGAGAAATGCAGCTGATCATCCATTCTCACTGGTCCGGCCTCACAGGAAGTGTGTAGTTTCATCTGGTTCGAGAAATGTAGCTGATGCTCCATTCTCGTGGGTTCCACCTCACAGGAAGTGTGTACTTCTGTCTGGTTCGAGAAATGCAGTTGATCATCCATTCTCATTGGTCCGGCCTCACAGGAAGTGTGTAGTTCCGTCTGGTTCGAGAAATGTAGCTGATGCTCCATTCTCGTGGGTCACACCTGACAGCGAGTGCGTACTTCTGTCTGGGTCGAGAAATGCAGCTGATGCTCCATTCTTGTGGGTCCCACCTCACAGCAAGTGCGTACTTCTGTCTGGTTCGAGAAATGCAGCTGATCATCCATTCTCACTGGTCCGGCCTCACAGGAAGTGTGTAGTTCTGTCTGGTTCAAGAAATGCAGCTGATGCTCCATTCTCGTGGGTTCCACCTCACAGGAAGTGCGTACTTTTGTCTGGTTCAAGAAATACAGCTGACCGTCGATTTTCGTGGGTCCCACCTCCCAGCGAGTGTGTACTTCTGTCTGTTTTGAGAAGTGTAGCTGACCGTCAATTGTCGTGGGTCGCACTTCACAGCGAGTGTGTATTTCTGTCTTCTTCGAGAAATACAGGTGACCGTCAATTCTTGTGGGTCCCAACATACAGCTTGTGCGTACTTCTGTCTGCTTTGAGAAATACACCTGACCGTCGATTCTCATGGGTCCCACCTCACAGGAGGTGGGTACTTCTATCTACTTTGAGAAATACAGCTGACCGTCAATTCTGGTGGGTCCCACCTCACAGCAAGTGTGTACTTCTGTCTGGGTCGAGAAATGCAGCTGATCCTCCATTCTCGTCGGTCCTGCTGCGCAGGAAGTGCGTACTTCTGTCTGCTTTGAGAAGTGTAGCTGACCGCTGACTCTCGTGGGTCCCATTTCACAGCGAGTGTGTATTTCTGTCTGCTTTGAGAAATACAGCTGACCGTCGATTCTCGTGGGTCCCACCTCACAGATTGTGCGTACTTCTGTCTGCTTTGAGAAATGGGGCTGACTGTCGATTCTCGTGGGTCCCACCCCACAGTTGGTGCGTATTTCTGTCTACTTTGAGAAATGCAGCTGATCTTCCATTCTCGTGGGTCCCACCTCACAGGAAGTGAGTACTTCTGTCTGCTTTGAGAAATGCGGCTGATCTTCGTTCTTGCTGGTCTCATCTCACAGGAAGTGCGTACTTCCGTCTGCTTCGAGAAGTGCAGCTGATCCTCCATTCTCATCGGTCTCGCCTCACAGGAAGTGTGTACTTCTGTCTGGTTCAAGAAATGCAGCTGATCCTCCATTTTCATCGGTCCTACCTCACAGTTTGTGCGTACCTCTATCTGTTTCGAGAAACACAGATGACCGTCGATTCTCGTGGGTCCCACTTCACAGCGAGTGTGTATTTCTGTCTGCTTTGAGAAATACAGCTGACCGTCGATTCGCGTGGGTCCCACCTCACAGCTTGTGCGTACTTCTGTCTGCTTCGAGAAATGCAGCTGACTGTCCTGGACATTCTCGTGGGTCCCACCTCACAGTTTGTGAGTACTTCTGTCTGCTTTGAGAAATGCAACTGATCTTCCATTCTCGTGGGTCCCACCTCACAGGAAGTGAGTACTTCTGTCTGCTTTGAGAAATGCGGCTGATCTTCCATTCTTGTTGGTCCCATCTCACAGGAGGTGCGTACTTCTGTCTGCTTCGAGAAGTGCAGCTGATCCTCCATTCTCGTCGGTCCCGCCTCACAGGAAGTGTGTACTTTTGTCTGGTTCAAGAAATGCAGCTGATCCTCCATTTTCATCAATCCTGCTTCACAGTTTGTGCGTACCTCTATCTGTTTCGAGAAACACAGATGACCGTCGATTCTCGTGGGACCCACTTCACAGCGAGTGTGTATTTCTGTCTGCTTTGAGAAATACAGCTGACCGTCGATTCTTGTGGGCCCCACTTCACAGCGGGTGTGTATTTCTGTCTGCTTTGAGAAATATAGCTGACTGTCGATTCTTGTGGGCCCCACCTCACAGCATGTGCATACTTCTGTCTGCTTCAAGGAACGCAGCTGACTGTCCATTCTCGTGGGCCGCACCTCACAGCATGTGCGTACTTCCGTCTGCTTTGAGGAATGGAGCTGACTGTCCATTCGCGTGGTTCCCCCCTCACAGGAAGTACGCACTTTTGTCTGCTTTGAGAAATGCAGCTGACTGTCCATTCTCGTGGGTCGCACCTCGCAGCTTGTGCGTACTTCTAGCTGCTTTGAGAAATGCAGCTGACCGTTCATTCTCGTGGGTCGCACCTCACAGTTTGTGGGTACTTCTGTCTGTATCGAGAAGTGTGGCTGATCCTCCATTCTCGTGGGTCGCACCTCATAGGAAGTGCGTACGTCTGTCTGCTCTGCGAAATGCAGCTGACCGTTCATTCTTGTGGGTCGCACCTCACAGGAAGTGTGTATTTCCTTCTACTTTGAGAAATGCAGTTGACCGTCCATTCTCATTTGGTCACACCTCACAGGAAGTACGTACTTCTGTCTCCTTTGAGAAATGCAGTTGACCGTCAATTCTCATGGGTCCCACCTCACAGCTTGTGCGTACTTCTGTCTGCTTCGAGAAATGCAGCTGATCGTCGATTCTCATGCGTCCTACCTCACAGGAGGTGCTTACTTCTGTCTGGGACAAGAAATGCAGCTGACTGTCCATTCTCGTGGGTCCCGCCTGACAGCTTGTGCGTACTTCTGCCTGCTTCGAGGAATGTAGCTGACCGTCAATTCTCGTGCGTGCCACTTCACAGCTCGTGCGTACAGCTGTCTGTCTTGAGAAATGGAGCTGACTGCCCATTCTCGTGGGTCCCACCTCATAGCGAGTGTGTATTTCTGTCTACTTCGAGAAATACAGCTGACTGTCCATTCTCGTGGGTCCCACCTCACAGGACGTGCGTACTTCTGCTTGGTATGAGAAATACAGCCGATTGTCAATTCTCATGCGTCCTACCTCACAGTTTGTGCGCACTCCTGCCTGCTTTGAGAAATGCACCTGACCGTCGATTCTCGTGGGTTCCACCTCGCAGGGAGTGCGCACTTCTGTCTGTCCTGAGAAATGCAGCCAACCGTCGATTTTCGTGGGTCCAACCTCACAGCCTGTACGTACTTCTGTCTGCTTTGAGAAATGTAGCTGACCGTCGATTCTCATGGGTCCCACTTCACAGGAAGTGGGTACTTCTGTCTGCTTTCATGAATGCAGCTGACTGTCCATTTTTGTGGGTTCCGCCTCACAGCGAGTGCGTACTTCTGTCTGTTTCGAGAAAGGCAGCTGACCGTCGATTCTGATGCGTCCTACCTCACAGGAAGTGTGTGCTTCTGTCTGCTTTGACAAATGCAGCTGACCCGTCGATTCTCGCGGGTCCCACCTCACAGCTTGTGCATACTTCTGTCTGCTTCGAGAAATGCTGCTGACCGTCGATTCTCGTGGGTCCCACCTCACAGGAAGTGCGTACTTCTGTCTGCTTCGAGAAATGCAGCTGACTGTCGATTCTCGTGGGTCCCACCTCACAGCTTGTGCATACTTCTGTCTGCTTCGAGAAATGCAGCTGACCGTCGATTCTCGTGGGTCCCACCTCACAGGTTGTGCGTACTTCTGTCTGCTTTGAGAAATGGAGCCGACCGTCAGTTCTCGTGGGTCCCACCTCACAGGAAGTGTGTACTTCTGTCTTCTTCGAGAACTGCAGCTGACCGTCGATTCTCGTGGGTCCCACCTCACAGCGAGTGCGTACTTCTGTCTGCTTCGAGAACTGCAGCTGACCGTCGATTCTCGTGGGTCCCACCTCACAGCAAGTGCGTACTTCTGTCTGCTTTGAGAAATGGAGCCGACCGTCAATTCTCGTGGGTCCCACCTCACAGGAAGTGTGTATTTCTGTCTGCTTCGAGAACTGCAGCTGACCGTCGATTCTCGTGGGTCACACCTGACAGCGAGTGCGTACTTCTGTCTGCTTCGACAAATGCAGCTGACCGTCAATTCTCGTGGGTCCCACCTCACAGCGAGTGTGTACTTCTGTCTGCTTCGAGAAATGTAGCTGACCGTCGATTCTCGTGGGTCCCACCTCACAGCGAGTGCGTACTTCTGTCTGCTTCGAGAACTGCAGCTGACCGTCGATTCTCGTGTGTCCCACCTCACAGTTTGTGCGTACTTCTGTCTGCTTCGAGGAATGCAGCTGATCGTCGATTCTCGTGGGTCCCACCTCAAAGGAAGTGCGTATTTCTGTCTGCTTCGAGAAATACAGCTGACCGTTGATTCTCGTGGGTCCCACCTCACAGCAAGTGCGTACTTCTGTCTGCTTCGACAAATGGAGCTGACCGTTGATTCTCGTGGGTCCCACCTCACAGGTTGTGCGTACTTCTGTCTGCTTCGAGAAATACAGCTGACCGTTGATTCTCGTGGGTCCCACCTCACAGGAAGTGCGTACTTCTGTCTGCTTCGAGAACTGCAGCTGACCGTCGATTCTCGTGGGTCGCACTTCACAGCGAGTGTGTACTTCTGTCTGCTTCGAGAAATGTAGCTGACCGTCGATTCTCGTGGGTTCCACCTCACAGCGAGTGTGTACTTCTGTCTGCTTCGAGAAATGCAGCTGACCATCAATTCTCGTGTGTCCCACCTCACAGTTTGTGCGTACTTCTGTCTGCTTCGAGAACTGCAGCTGACCGTCGATTCTCGTGGGTCCCACCTCACAGCGAGTGCGTCCTTCTGTCTGCTTCGAGAACTGCAGCTGACCGTCGATTCTCGTGGGTCCCACCTCACAGCGAGTGCGTCCTTCTGTCTGCTTCGAGAACTGCAGCTGACCGTCGATTCTCGTGGGTCCCACCTCACAGCGAGTGCGTCCTTCTGTCTGCTTCGAGAAATACAGCTGACCGTCGATTCTTGTGGGTCCCACCATACAGCTTGTGCGTAGTTCTGTCTGCTTTGAGAAATGCAGCTGACCGTCGATTCTCGTGGGTCGCACTTCACAGCGAGTGTGTACTTCTGTCTGCTTCGAGAAATGGAGCTGACCGTTGATTCTCGTGGGTCGCACCTCACAGGAAGTGCGTACTTCTGTCTGCTTCGAGAAATGCAGCTGAACCTCGATTCTCGTGGGTCCTACCTCACAGGCGGTCCGTAGATCTGTCTGTTTCGAGAAATGCAGCTGACCGTCGATTCTCGTGGGTTCCCCCTTACAGGAAGTGCGTACTTCTGTCTGCTTCGGGAGATTCAGCTGACCATCGATTCTCGTGGGTCCCACCTGACAGGAAGTGCGTACTTCTGTCTGCTTTGTGAAATGCTGCTGACCGTCGATTCTCGTGGGTCCCACCTCACAGTTTGTGCGCACTTCTGTCTGCTTCGAGAAATGCAGCTGACCATCGATCCTCGTGGGTCCCACCTCACAGTTTGTGCGTACTTCTGTCTGCTTCGAGAAATGAAGCTGACCATTGATTCTCGTGGGTCCCACCTCACAGGAAGTGCGTACTTCTGTCTGCTTCGAGAAATATAGCTGACCGTCGATTTTTGTGGGTCCCACTTCACAGCGAGTGCGTACTTCTGTCTGCTTCGAGAAATGCAGCTGACCGTTGATTCTCGTGGGTCCCACCTCACAGGGAGTGCGTACTTCTGTCTGCTTCGAGAAATGGAGCCCACCGTTGATTCTCGTGGGACCCACCTCACAGATTGTGCGTACTTCTGTCTGTTTCGAGAAATGCAGCTGACCGTTGATTCTCGTGGGTCCCACCTCACAGCGAGTGCGTACTTCTGTCTGTTTCGAGAAATGCAGCTGACTGTTGATTCTCGTGGGTCCCACCTCACAGGAAGTGCGTACTTCTGTCTGCTTCGAGAAATGCAGCTGACTGTTGATTCTCGTGGGTCCCACCTCACAGTTTGTGCGTACTTCTGTCTGGTTAGAGAAATGCAGCTGACCGTCAATTCTCGTGGGTCCCACCTCACAGCGAGTGCGTACTTCTGTCTGCTTTGACAAATGCAGCTGACCGTCGATTCTCGTGGGTCCCACCTTACAGGAAGTGCGTACTTCTGTCTGTCTTGAGAAATGCAGTTGATCGTCGATTCTCGTGGGTCCCACCTCACAGTTTGTGCGCACTTCTGTCTGCTTCGAGAAATGCAGCTGACCGTTGATTCTCGTGGGTTCCACCTCACAGGGAGTGCGTACTTCTGTTTGCTTCGAGAAATGCAGCTGACCGTTGATTCTCGTGGGTCCCACCTCACAGCTTGTGCGTACTTCTGTCTGCTTCGAGAAATGTAGCTGACCGTCGATTCTTGTGGGTCCCACTCCACAGCAAGTGCGTACTTCTGTCTGCTTCGAGAAACACAGCTGACCGTCGATTCTTGTGGGTCCCACCTCACAGCGAGTGCGTACTTCTGTCTGTTTCGAGAAATGCAGCTGACCGTCGATTCTCGCGGGTCCCACCTCACAGGGAGTGCGTACTTCTGTCTGCTTCAAGAAATGCAGCTGACTGTCGATTCTTGTGGGTCCCACCTCACAGATTGTGCGTACTTCTCTCTTCTTCGAGAAATGCAGCTGACCGTCGATTCTCGTGGGTCCCACCCCACAGTTTGTGCGTACTTCTGTCTGCTTTGAGAAATGCAGTTGACTGTTGATTCTCGTGGGTCCCACCTCACAGCTTGTGCGTCCTTCTGTCTGCGTCGAGAAATGCAGTTGACCGTCAATTCTCGTGCGTGCCACCTCACAGCAAGTGCGTACTTTTGTCTGTTTCGAGAATGCAGCTGACCGTTGATTTTCGTGGATCCCACCTCACAGATTGTGCGTACTTCTGTCTGCTTCAAGAAATGCAGCTGACTGTTGATTCTCGTGGGTCCCACCTCACAGCAAGTGCGTACTTCTGTCTTCTTCGAGAAATGCAGCTGACCGTTGATTCTCGTGGGTCCCACCTCACAGCTTGTGCGTACTTCTGTCTGCTTTGAGAAATGCAGCTGACTGTTGATTCTCGTGGGTCTCACCTCACAGCGAGTGCGTACTTCTGTCTGCGTCGAGAAATGCAGCTGACCGTCGATTCTCGTGGGTCCCACCTCACAGCAAGTGCGTACTTCTGTCTGCTTCGAGAAATGCAGCTGACCGTTGATTCTCGTGTCCCACCTCACAGATTGTGCGCACTTCTGTCTGCTTCGAGAAATGCTGCTGACTGTCGATTCTCGTGGGTCCCACCCCACAGCGAGTGCGTACTTCTGTCTGCTTCGAGAAATGCAGCTGACCGTCGATTCTCATGGGTCCTGCTTCGCAGCTTGTGCGTACTTCTGTCTGCTTCGAAAAATGCAGTTGACCGTCAATTCTCGTGGGTCCCACCTCACAGCGAGTGCGTATTTCTGTCTGCTTCGAGAAATACAGCTGACCGTCGATTCTTGTGGGTCCCACCTTACAGGAAGTGCGTACTTCTGTCTGTCTTGAGAAATGCAGTTAATCCTCCATTCTCATGGATCCCACCTCACAGCGAGTGTGTACTTTTGCCTGTGTCAAAACATGCAGCTCATCCTTCATCCTCGTGGGTCCCACCTCACAGGCGGTGCGCACTTCTGTCTGCTTCAAGAAATGCAGCTGATCCTCCATTCTTGTGGGTTCCACTTCACAGCAAGTGTGTACTTCTGTCTGTGTTGAGAAATCCACCTGACTGTCTAATCTCGTGGGTCCCACCTCACAGGCAGTGTGTACTTCTGTCTGCTTTGAGAAATCCAGCTGACCGTTCCTTCTCGTCGGTCCCACGTCACAGCAAGTGAGTTTTTCTGTTTGCTTTGAGAACAGTCACTGACCATCTATTTTTGTCGGTCCCACCTCGCAGCGAGTGCATAATTTTGTCTTCTTTGAGAAATTCAGCTAAATGTCAATTATTGCTGCTTTTGCCTCACAGCTTGTATGCACTTTTATCTGTTTTGAGAAATCCAGCTGACCGTTCATTCTCATTGGTGCCGTTTTCCCAGTTTGTGTGTATTTCTGTCTGCTTTAGAAATGCAGCTGATCATCTGTTCTTGTTGGTCCCACGCCACAGGAAGTATGTACTCCTTTCTGCTTCGAGAACTGCAACTGACTGTCTATTCCTGTGGGTCTCACCTCACAGAAAGTATGTACTCCTGTCTGTTTTGAGAAATGTAGCTGACTTTTTATTTTCGTGGGTCACATTTCACAGCTCATGCATATGGACATTCAAGTAAGTGTACTTCAGGATTCATCTTTAATCCAATGAGATCCTTTTAACATGAAGTCTGTGAAGTATCAAAAGCAGGCTTTCAATTCCATCTCAACTGAGAATAAATAAACCTCAAGTAGGTTATTTAAGAAACTCATCTCTCCTTCATCTAGTTTGTAATTTCTTTGTTCTATTTACTACACATTAATCTCATCTTTTACTGCTTTCTAAGGTGTAGTAATGATGTGGATTACTTGTTTTTTTGTAGTTTTCTTCTTGTATATTAGTGTTTGAATGATGTTGAATTTGTTCCAGCCATTGCTCTGTATTATCAATATGTTCATTTTCTGGTGAAGCTGTTCTGCATTATATATGTGATTGTGTTCTTGTTGAAATATGATCTGCATTATCAGCAATTAGTCCAAAAATTTGTTAACTTTGTTAGATGATCTATGATGCTCCAAGAGAACTAAGGCTATTTCTTAAGTGGTAATTATATAAAGGTCAACTAATAGCTGGATAACACTGAAATCTATAATGAGAGATTTTCTAAATTACTGAATAGTTAGTTAATAATTGACTAGTCATGCAAGAATCAGGACAATTTACTTAATTCTAATATATGCAATTATAGTAATACTCTATATAGTTAATCTATGCTCAAGAATCAATATAAGGTAGTCAATAGTTAGATTGACTTTTTCTGACTTAAAAAGCATCTAATGTTTACTAAAACAATTCAATCACACTCAATATCTTCTATAGTCATTCAAAGTAGCAGCTGCAAATAACAGAATGTTTAATAGCTTAGATCTAACTATTAGCCAGGCTATAAATAATTACACAGAACAATAATAGGCTAGAACAATAATAGGCTAATAATAATTAAATAAATATTAATGATACTATACAGAAAATATAGATTATTAACAGTAATTTGAATATAATAAATTGTTTATGCAAAGCAATATAGCAAAAAAGTAATTTAGTTAGCATATTTATATAAGCACTTCATTATTTATGAAGCACCAAATTTAAAATACTCCTCACTAAGCTCAAGAGACTCTGTCTTCTTTTTTTCTTTCTTTGATCTATTTTTTTTTTCCATCTTTTTATCTTTTTTATTGTTTGTCAAAGATGGAAAAAGTAGCTCTTGACTGGTCTGAGTAGTATTGACAGAGAGAAGTTAAATTAGAGCTGGTATTAATATCTAATTCTGAGCTAGAGACTCTTGAATATGAGAGTAGTGAAGGTGTATAGAGGTCAGTATATTGTATTGATAGTAGGACAAGTATAAAAGTTAAAGAATATGTTGAAACAGAGTGAGATATAGAAAAAATATCTATATAAAAATGAGATTGATGGATGAAATAACAGTTATGAGTAAATATTAAGTGTTATTGCTATCTGGTCTATCTGTTAGAATTAGTAGGCCTTACTATATACTCTAGTGACAAAAGTCTAACCTAGAGCAGGATGTAATATGCAAAAATATATGGGCACCATATATATGAGCTAATGTAAGTAGAGCTTAAAGAAGTGACCAATAAGAGCTTAACTAGAGAATTCACACAAGAAGTTTATACATAATATAAACTAGTATAACAGTTGTCAGAGTGAAGGAGAAAGATAAGAGCTAGACTTAGTCTCAAGATGAGTTGATGGCAGGCTCTTCATAAACAGTATTAAAAGAATTGAGTCAGAAGCAAGTATAGAAGAATGAAGAGGATGAGGATGAAGATGAGAAAGAAGAAGTAGTAGCTGTCAAGAAACTGCATAATAAAAGAAGGCTGATGATTATAATATGACTCAGACTAGTGATGGATAACAGAAAGATATATCAGAGATATCATGACCTCAGGCTAGAATGTATAGTTACTAAGCCAAAAGAATAAGTATTTTTGATTTGTCTGAAGTGAACTGATAACTAATCACTTCTTAGCAACAAAAAGATTAAGTTATATAGACTATGCTATAAGTACAAGAAAAAGTGTTAGCTGATAATGAAACTACTCAACTAACTGCTTATTGATATCAACTAAGATACAATGAAAGCACTTATTGAGACTATTGATAATTTAGTCACAATCACTGACTAGACATATTTCTGCTTTGAGAAGACCCTTGATCTTATGGATAAATACATATTGTAGAAGATAAAGTAATTGTCAGGAAGTTTAAGTAGGAAAACAGTAGAGGATAATAAAGAGACAAAGACTGAGAAAAGAGATGATGAGATGGAGGAGAATTAAAAATATTGGAAACTACTTTCTTCTATATTTTCTCAGGACTGTTATATTTTTGGACAAGAACTATACTATTGTAG